>JXWZ01003154.1:0-17685 GCA_000956215.1 Anopheles farauti No. 4 | reverse complement strand
GAAGATCGTTCACTGTCACCTCGATGCAATTGTGCAACGCAATTTATGTCCGTCCATGTGTGTCGTGTTCTCCGGGTCGGCGTGCGTACCTCAGTAAGCTCTAATTGTGTAGGCTAATGCTTTTTCAGCAGCTCCACGTCATGACAGCGACATACCAAATACAATCCGTATTTGGAATGGAAGCGACCTAAAAATAACAATCTCACCTTGTCACCGAAACCTCGGGCCACACTTTCCTCATTAATCCTATATTTAGTGGGCACAATGAGGCAAGGGGCAAGTCCAAGTCCGGTTTCGGTGTCGCATTGCAAAAAAGAAGAGGAAAAGAAAATCACACGCAACACGGTTTAGGCTCCATGAGTGCGGAATAAATTTACGAAACCAAGCAACCCAGTAGCTGGCCGGGAAAAACTGAGTGGGAAATTCGTTGGCTGGTGTTATCGCATCGCTGGTCGCACAGAACGGTGACATAAAATCTAATCTACAAGCAAAAATTAATAACATTAAGCATTATTATTCTGCTCTTCTACAAAGCAGGTGCGCAGTATGGAAGGGCACCGAGGAAACGGTTCCCATTTCCATCCCTCACAAACAAAACACAAAAAAAAAACATTCAAAACCATCAACCGAGTCCGGGTGGAGAAGATTTGCGGAAATGTGATGCCCTGTGCATTGTATCCAGTTTCATCTCACATCACCCGAAATCGCATGCTGAGATTTTCTCGGCTTGATCGGTGCGATTCGTTTTTCTTGGGCACTCCCCGTGGGGTAGTGGATCGCGGGAAGGGGCTGCGATTATAGCCCCTCAGGTCAGCAGGTGGCCCGACCCGACCGCACAATGACGCAAATGGGGCCACCAGAACCGACTGGGTCTGGGAGGGTGGCAATTCATATTTAGTCGATTCTTTTCCGCACGCTCGTTTTTTTTTGTTGCTTCTTACCATCGCATCGCACACTTTGATTGTGCTTGATCACTCCACTGTCCAGCTCCTGTGTCACGTTTCATGTCACGCTCGGTGAAGAGAGAAAAAAAGGCAGCAAACGAATAATGGGCAAGAAACCAACCCCTGCCTCCCTCCCACTGCTGAGCGAGAACCGCACGGGTCGGGGGTGGATAATGTTGAGGCAGCTAATTTCCCTGCCCTGCCGTGTGCGTGTCGATTCCGTGTATCGATCGTGAATTCGCGTCAGACAGGTTCGCGCCCGGACAATGACGTCGTTTAGGAGTGGGAGCTAATTTTGGAATTAAATTGCTCTCGTTTGCACAAGGTCCCCGCACAAGGCTATTGTGACGCGCTGGTCGCACGGTGAAGCACCTTTTTAGACTGCCGGGTTTCTTTGTCCGTGCGATCCGGACGAATGGGAGGACGTAAAATTCTGTAAAATTGACACACAAATCGTCACCGGGGTGGAGTTTGGCGTCGGTTAAGCATTGGAAGCATTTGCACAACGATCTTAACAACGTGGCTTCGGAGAATGTTCATTGCTGAAGTAATTTGAAGAGTTTCACCTCGACACCCGCGGTCGAGACGCCTCCGTTGTAGGAAATTGATGTAAATTTATATCAAAACCACGCGCTCAATCATACTCCGGTACCTTCTAACGCCTCATACCATCTCTCACCTCTTTCGTACTTGAGTCCAAGTTTCACGGCTCAATTACTTCAACTTTCTGTTTCGGATAAATGATAAAGCAACGATTGCGGAAGGCACCTTCTGCGTCGCTACGTTCCACACCGCGTTCTGCTTCACAAGCGGATGCGGGCGGTCAGTGTCAGCGGTTTAGCTCCGCTTTTGTCCGCCCGGGCCGAACGGGGCGGATATCAAAAACTTTTCCAATCCAAACCGGGCCGGTAATTTGCTAAAGTTTACCATCTATCTCTGTGCGCCCCGAGAGCAGTCGACCGTTGCGTCGACCGAACCTGTAGCGTTGCGTTAAGTGTCGCAACACGCAAACGAAAGCTTGCCGTGCTACGTTGCACAATTTAAGACTTTTAAGAAGCACGGGAAACGGATGTACTGTAGGGTTACTCATTTCGTTGTTAAATATCTTGCCTATCGGAGTGGTTGAGCAGTATGGGTTAGAATTAGAATAAGAGACATCAAACATGTCGGGAAGCTTTGAGACGTGACGATATCGATCTGTATGTACCAAATTTAACTTTCGCCATATGTACAATTATATTTGGTAGCTCTCTATGGCGAACAAAATGACATGTAATTAACGGTTGAAAGTTATGTTACAATTAAAATCTGTATCATAAAGTCAACACGCACAAAGTTTGTCTAGCAGTGTGATAGAAATTAACTATCCTATCTCCAGATATTTATCCTAAAGGTTTTACATGTTCAGGGTTTGTAAACTAATCATAACAAATTAAAACCCGTGAAAGTTTCAAAAAATAAAACTGATTGATCGGATGTGAATTTTGAAGTTTAAAGTTTCATTACTTTGTAAAATCAAATAACTTATGATCCATTGTTTATTCATCAATCTGGAGGATGAATTTCAATGTTTTTCTTTTTCAGAATCAATAAGTTTGTACCAATTTGGGGGTAAAAAGCGAATAATATGATATGCAATTTTTTATTTAATGTTTTAAATATTCATGGTTGTTTAAGAAATGTTGCATCTTTATATATTCATGAACTTTTGATGTTGTGAATAGATAATCAAGCTAAAACGGAATGATTTTAATGATAGAAAAATCATGAACACTTCATGACACATAACACCAACGTCACGAAAATTTAAATTGAATGTTGATAGCTTTATTTTTCCAAGTATATATCGTTGAACCTCTTTTTTGACGCTAAAAAACTACACGTAAAACATCATCGTACTATCATCGTATGAAAGATGCTTGATAGGAACGAACGCTTTCCAGCAGTAGATAAAATAACGTAGTGGAAAATTCCCTTACCATGTTTTTGCCTACATTCTAAAAACGAAACCAAATACTCCCCGCTGATCTCAGCTCCTGCGGTGTCGATTATTATAAAACTTTCACCCAGCGCCGGCGTCCGTTGTTGCCATACTTTCACGCACTTTTGCGCATAAACTTGCCCGTTCGAGCTTCTCTCACTGTACGCCAAGCACGGCCGGGTCGGTGTGGAGCATGTGTGGGCGATGAAAATGTGTCATTATCATACACTAATCGTATTAATGTTTTCCCCTCTCGGCACCCCACAAGTGTCTCTGGTTCGGAATGGTTCCGAATCGGTCGGATCCATCACCGACTATGAAGCTGTCGGTTGTACATATATGGCTGTGTGCGATCCAGTGGGCGCTGATGATATGGTCACGAACTGGCACTAGCGTCCATCTTCACCTACCATCGAAGGGAAGGGACCTGGAAGCGCCTGGACAGGCCGAGCGAAACCGGCAGTAGAAAACACTAGACTAGATTAGAACATTTTCACTGCGTGTGTGTCAGTCAATCATGTTAGCGTGTCAGTTCGCTGGTCAACGTGATAAATGAGCAACTTGATGAATAATTTATCACCGTGCGTGCATTTCGAACGAAAACCCACGGGCTCCCACGGCTGAACTTTGTTCGTCGGGAACGGAGCTATCGCTTCCGCTGCTGTCTCTGTCATTGTAGTGTTGCTTTATTGTTCTATACGGTATGCCTTTTTTTCGGTGGCATATACACATACACGATCAACCAGTAAGGGTATGCATTGTTATGCTAAGCTGCCGATGGTGTTGGTGTTGTTTTGTTTGTGTCCTTGCGGCGGCATCCCTCATCCTTCGTTTTCAATCGCCCGAGGTATTGGGCCCGAGGTATTCAACCACCGGCGTATCCACTGTATTTACCACCCACAGGGTGATGTATTTCCGCACACGTACAGCGAGCTGAGCGCGCTGAAAGTAGCAGCTATTGCGAACGCGTTGATATTAGTTTTTTGTCGTCCTTATACCCTTTGAGAATACCAACAGTATAAACAGTTAATGAAATTTTACTGGACACAACACTACCTTTGCCCTTCAAAAGCATCGGTGCATCGGTGAGGAAAAACGTTTACTGGTATGCGGTGTACTAATTAGTTCATTAGCACGTTGCTATTTCCTTCAGGAACTAAGTTTTACCATTTTTAATGAAGAAACATCGTTTTATTTAACTTTTTTCCTCCAACTCACAATGGTACGGGGTTGTCATGTACGGTTCGTCACAGCATTCTGAGATTGTTCACTCTATCTCATTCTTTCTCTCTCTCTCACTCTATCTCGCGAGTTTTTTCATGTTATTTTTAATACCAAAACGTTCTCTTGAGAAAAGCTTTATTTGAATTATTTTATATGAGGAATAAAAATGAGTGGTTTTATCATTATACTTCGGCGTTACTTCGTTTTCGTATGTGAACCTGAGGATGTTGTAAGGAATCTGTTTGCCCGACGTTGCGAGGTTCATTATTTGCTGATGGTTGAACTGCCCGAAGGTCTGCTGCTGGAATGTGTTCTCTCTGTAAGCACGAGCGGAATCACCCGTGCTTGGTTAGATAAAAACAGCCATACAATGCTTGCAATAATCTACACCATAGCACGTACGCACACGCACTCACTCCAGAATGTTGGATATGGAAACTTCATCTAATAATAAATCCCAGAATCTAGTGACTGTCTTTGCTCGATACATTCCGTGGCCTACAAATGTGCTCGAGTGTGTGCAATCTGTTGGGCTATTGCCGGTACTGTAATTTGTCGGTGTTCAACCTAAACAGACATTATAAACGAAACAAAAAAAAAAGAGAGAGAGAGTGAGAGAGAGAAAGACCATTCCTTTTCATGCACAATAAAAACAAGCAGCAATGTAAACGCTGGTGCTGAGAGCTCTGGCAACTACGCCAGCAGCACAGCTACATCACACCGTCAGCGTACGGGTACGGTTTTCCGGTATGGAATAAATGTTGAAAGTAAGGCCGCGGTTTGCTGCCGCTTGCATACTGTCCTTGTTTTCCCACCGGATATGACACTCGACGCTCGAGGTTGCTATCGCAAAACGGGGGATAGCTTTTGGAAAGGTTCCGCTCTGGAGTACAAACACAGGGACGGACTTGTCGCCGGCAGCTGGTTGGTTCTTTTGAGCCGAGGCGCTTACAGCGGGCTATTGGTTTACTAGCTTCCTGCCAGTGCGTACATACGTCATCCGTGGCGACGCGTGAAGGAAACCCGGTATGGTGTATTCCGTACGGTGGGAGCCGCATAAATGTCACCACGTTTTGAACCGGTCCGACCGGTTAGCCAACCAGCTCGACTGCGAACGCAATTTTGAGTTAGTTTTAAAATTTAATCCCACACCATCCACTGGCTTTGCCAGCGGGGCAAAGGACTAGGCAGGAATACAGCGGGTAACAATGTCCCAAAATGGTACTCAAGTTCCTGTGCGCACTTGGATCTGGCACTGCATGCAGGCACACATCCTATCAGGTTCTGGGTTCGGTGTACGGTTGCTGGACGGTGTATGCAATTCCATTAGCTGCATTCATCTTGGCTGCCATACGACTGCATCCTCCAAATACCCAAACACAGATCGATACGAGTAGCTTAAGCTTCATCTCGACCGCATTTCGAGCGGATCGATAGAAACACGAGGAAGCTAGGTAGCTAGAATATTTATACCCTTATATTGGTTGGGGTCTCCTAACAACTTCGGTTACGACGCTTCACTTTAGCTTGTAGCTGGCTGGCTTGTAGAAAGTAGCTGGCAAAAAGCTTCAAAATGTAATGGGCCATCGGTTAGTCACCCCTAGAGGTGGCTACACCACAAAGTAATGATAACGAATGTGGGGACAGATTTATTTAATTTCTTACCAACTAACCCACACTTACGCGTATAGCAAATGAGAACCACCTAAAACCCCAACGTGTCGAACGTTAGGGAAAAGTTAATTAGAATCCTCTACGGAAGGGCAAACTTGGGCTATCGGAAAAACCTAAAACAATGGAAGGATTTACGATCTCGCGGATCGTAAAGCAAGCGCAAACTTTCGTACCACACTGTGCCTAATAATAAAAAAAGCATAACGAAACAGGGACGGAGCTCAACGTGAATCGCGCGCGGTTCGCGTTTCGCGAAACAATAAACCCCTCGATAATTTCTGTCCCCATAAATCAGTTGCAGTTTTCGGTTTGCTGACCACACCGGTGCGGCGGGGTGGAGTACAATCAGACCGTCCGATCGGACGCGTATGCGTCCTTGCTTTCAGCTCCACAGCGCGCCTGCTATTTGTGGCTGAGGAGCTAAATTGTTTGAACTAAAAATAAACTACGAGCCTGGCGAGTTTGGCGCACTGAGGAGAGGTAATGTGTGCTAGGACCGTTTACGAACATTGTGAGGATAAAGATTGAGCACGCTTTCGTGGAGCATGCTGAATTAAGCATATTCTGGCATGCTTTCAGTACTTAACTGAAGTATGCTGAGTTTAATTACAAATGATAACACGAATAAGATTTATTCGTCTTAGGCGATTGCGATTATTATTTGTGAAAAATTTCCTAAAGTCACATACATAACCTCTTTATTTAAATCGTTAAATGTATTTAATTTATCGATTGCAATGCATTTATGTATGCTGATATCAATTTGATAGTAAAAATAATGAAATACACACATTTTCAAGCATTATAATTTTTTTTTTCGTTTCACCATTCACCAGTTCCACCAGTGTATAAAAAAGTGTTTTTTTAATACCCTTTTCCAATGGTATGGAAAAACTTATCGCATTTTGTGAGGTAAAGCAAGGTAACAAAATAATGTAGAAAATCGGCAAGCAATTTGTTCATTTAATGGTTATATTTAACTCAACGCATAAATTGATGCAATTGCTGTTTTTTATTATTTGAAATTTTTAATGTAATCTATTCAATGTTTCATAAATACCACAATAGAGCTATAGAAAACACAAACATGTTACAAATGATGCCATGATAATTTCATGATAATGATAATGATAATTTCATGACTCGAAATCATGATAATTTTTTTATCTTCAATATTTTTTGACTAAATTTAGCTGAAAATTCTTTGTTGCGTTTCGTCAAGTACTCGCAAGCACTTACGTAGGATATATTTTGTAACAAAAAGTGAATCGATGCATAACATAATCGATGGCAGCAGCGTACCACCCCACCCGGGTGGACACAATGTAAGTTTGCAGCAATATATCACCTCCAGCTAGCACTCGGGATGCAATCGCTGTCATCGCGCGATCGATATTCAAATAAGTTTCACTTTGTGCGATAGCCTCTGTATGAGGAATCGATTTAAGGCTTCCGGTCGAGCTGCAATAGTTTTTTTTCCCCATTTTATTTGCTTTACCTGCCTCAGACACACCTACCGTTTGGCTGCATAGTAGTGAAGTGATTCACATCGATTGCTGCCTTGTCTTTATAATTCATATTTGCACCGATGCCACACAAGCAACGCGGGTTGCAAACGATGGCGAGAGTTGATCGAGAAGATGTATAAGGTTCCGGGCTATCCGAACAGCGCCATAAAATAGCTATTTGCTCAACGTACAAGGCTAATCATAAAACGATCAGAAGATGCAATATTCAATTTACGCATCTCGTCTGCGGTGGGATGGTTTAAGACCGGAGCAAGCAAAAGCTTAAAGCAGGTAAGATACACTTTCCTGTGCATGCAAACATACACAAAATAAGAGATAGATATACGTTAGTAGAAGGAAAAGGAGAGGAGAAGGAAAGAGAAGAAAACTTAAAATAATAGGAAACGAACTAGCAACAATCAAGAGCACAGGATGAATAAATAGGTATTTATTGCCTGCTGCAAGCTGAAGGTGAGTCAGTTAACCATTCTTGTCGTCATCGTTGCCGTCATCATGCCACATTTACCAGGAAGCATTTTTATGTTCTCGCTGGTTTCGGTACAATCGTTCTGATTTCTTTGCTATGCACTATTTATGTCATTCCATTTCCGATTATGGTCAGGAATCGCTAGTCACTTTCATGGAAAGGCATCATTTGATAAACCAATTTAACGGTTGCATAAAACGACATTTAAAAAGAACTTGTAGTTTTAACTAGACTAAACTTTCATGAAAAATTGTGTCTTTTTGCAAAACTGCGCTAAATGTTGCGCAATCAGCGGTCCAAAGCTGCCTCAAACAACGAAACGGAACAAGAAAAACTTAGCGCAATTGTAAAACTAGATTAAAAATGCATTATCATTCGGAAAGCGTGTGTTTTCGCTGGCTTAATTTTCAGCGTTTAAAACTTGCTCCTTGTTCCCACCATAGTTCATGGTTGCATTTCACGTCGCTTCGAGCTAAATAAGTAGCGTTTGAAATTCTCACTTCAACAGGCTGTGAGGCGATTGGGTGCTATTTCAGTTTCCAATGGTGCAGGAGAGGGACGCAGAGCAATTGAAAGAAAGGTTAGTGCAGTTGCTCTTTACAATCCAAGCTGAAAAACTAATTGAGATGCTGTTTTTTTCATATCAAATGGTAAATGCTTTCGTTCATTCGCTTCGTTTTCATTTGATGTGAAAGTTGTCGAATATTTAGTGCTCGAAGAAAGTGACACTCTCTTGAAAAGTTGTTTTGCTTACTCATTTGTTTTGGTGTGTAACTTGTGATGGGCATTTTAATACAAACAAAGAAGCGACATTAATTATAATACATTTACAGCACCCTTCGTTTGCAGAAAAAATATGATTTTATTTACAAACTTGTGCATCGCAATCGAGAATGTTTTATAAATATTCTAAAATTGTATACATCACACTAAACGTTGGTTTTGCCAAACTACTGAAAAGTAGACAAACTGATAAGGTCTAATAACATGACATTGAATACGTCTTTATTGATATTAATTCGTTTTTCGAAGCACATGTAAGTACCACCGGTTACTATGTAGATAAAAACGAAAAGTAAATTAAAATGCATACAAACTAGCTGCATCCTATGAAAATTAGTTGCCTTGGAAATCTTCACAATGTTTGCATATTTTTATACCCATAATGACTATACGTTGGACGTTCGACGGGCGTAGTGAACCTTATCGTACAGATTTATGGTAATTTTAAAAATGACGCGATAAAGTGACCCTAGCTTCACCATACACTCTACACACACACACATACACGCGCCTTCTGAAGCTCAGCGGAATCACAATACCTCAAATACGTTTCACTTCCTTCGCTCCTTCCGTTTGTCCGTTCGTGCGAAACAAAAAAAAAAAGAAAGGTAAAGTATTTTCATTCTATACCCCCCAGCCCTCGGAGGGGTCGTGTGAGAAATAATATGCTAAACTATCACAACATACTAAGCCTCACCGGTACACGGTGTGACGTAAAGCACGGTAAATGGCCAGAAGGCATGAAAATGGGTCCCACGCGGGCACGCGAACTACCCGGCGGAGATCGGTGTGCCGCTGAAAGTGGCGAGAAGGTGGCATTAGCCTCTTCCGTGCCAAACGCTGGAAAAAGGGAACAAAACTTTGCCCACGAAACACTTGTTGCCCGTGCACCCCTTGCTGAGCCTTTGCTTGCCTACCTCCTGAACCGTAGGCTAATTAAACTTTACCGTCAGTGAGTTTTTTTTTCTTCTTCTTGTTGAGTGTTTTGTGCTTGCAGGAAAGCTAAGATATATTTAGCTCATGGATTTAGCTTCCACGGGAATAATTGCTACCGAAGCGTTCAATCTCTTTTTTTATTTCTCAAAGAGAGATCGCGTTCACCCGATTGAAACGGCTGAAAGGTGAAGGCTGAAGAAGGGAGCCGTGCTAGACGCAAAATAAATCCTCGCACGAGCGGCAGTGAGAAACTGGCGTTTCCGCGCTTTCTCGCGTGACCCGTGAGAAAGGGTGCTCACGTTTTGTTGTGGAGTGTCTTCTCGACTGACGTCCCAGCCCGTCGTGAATTTTGAAAAGCAAGGCCAAACCGTTCAAGCCTCCACCGATGTTCGGAAGTAAATGGCTCTCGACCTTACGCCTGCTCGTGATTCTCGAGGCTCGGTTGCTTACGTCAGCAGCTCGAGGAAAACACTTCCGAAGGCACGGCCTGAGGCAGCCCAGCAAAAACCTACCGCTCCGGTACACTTTGCTTCCCCATTTTCCCGACTGGCTCCCGGCTTCAGGTCGATTGTTTATTTATTCATCAGCATTAAGCCAACGGATTGGAGGAGGTGAGTTTGGTTTACCGCTGCGTTCCTCGGGGTTAAAGTGAATCACCACACGGTCGGCAGGTGTGGTGGTGCCTATAAAAAGAAAATCTACGCCACACTTGTTATTCGTGTCATGGTGCTTCGCGCAAGTTCTCACCAATGCTGGTTGAGTTTTTGTCCGGCCAACTAGCGAATTCAGTGAAAACCCCCGGCCCTAAGACGCGTGGAGAAAGTCCGTGGTGAAAGCAAAATTCATGGAATGGAAATCGAAACATGCTGTCGATGGTGTTGTAGGTATTGTTGTTATCGGGTGATTCGGACAAATGATGCGCAGTATACCACACCCGAACCGGGCTCGGACAGCCGTCCGTTTTCTTTATCCTCATTTTCCTCGGGGGACACATGGATCAGATAGGAAGGGCGGCACACCAAACAATTTCGACTTGCGAGACGAGAAAGAGGGGAAGAGAAGGGGCAGAGGCAGAGCTGAAGTTGGTTAAAACAGCACGGCGTAAAAACAACAACATAAAATCTATTTTTATCCACGATAGCAAAAGTATTTTTGTGCGCGCGTGTGTGCCTGTGAGCGAGTGTTTTAGGTCCGAGCATTTGCACGAAAATTTGCCAGAAAGCTTTCCGCCGTGACTGTTCGACCTCAATCGTCTTTTCGACCTTTTGCGCAAAAAGGGGATCGCACTGCCGGTTCGAATTTGCAAGCCAAAGTCAAAAGTCATCATTGAAGCAACACTCTGGAGACCAGCAACGGGGTGGGAGGAACGTTTACACTCGATTGGACGATGTTTGTTTTGTTTTAGTGTCCCAATAACAACACAAGGGAGAAACAAAACCGAAACGCGTTAGACGAAATATGTGTGAAAATTACAGAGCACGAAGCCGAGCGTCAACGACGCAAATTGTTTTGAAAACATAATAAAATATTACTTGATGCAAAATTGATGGCATTTTTTAATTTGCATTATCGTTGCTTTGCTCTTTTGAAACATTTTTATCATTACCAACATTCAGTTAGTTCAGGAAAATATGAACCCTATCACCAATTGACATTGTGGATACAAAGTTAAAAAAAAACTTGTATTATTTTAATATTGAAAATTTTGTTTTAATTATATTTTTAAAATATCTGATAAGCATACGTACTGTTTACAAACCTCGCGAACCATGTTGAAAAACTTTATCTCTATCATTCTTGCTTACTCCTTCTCTCGTTCTCTTCGTGTGCTTGAAAAAAAAATCGATCGAGAAAATGAAATATAATCATGGAGCTTTCGCTCATTTTCGATGCAAAAAGAGCAAAAACTAAGCGATCTGGAAAACAATATTATGATTGTTTTGTTGTTGTTGTTTTGTTACTGTTCTCGTGAGTACGAATTTTCTCCTCACTGACAAACTTATAGCGTGAAAATAAAAAAAAAAACTAAAACGGTTTGCAAATGTTTAGCTAAAAAAAAGCAACCACACTGCGCTCACCTGCAGTTCACAGGCCATTGATTGTAGTGTGTTGTTTTGTTTCTGCGAAGCACTAGCCTACATCGACGAGTTAAGACATTAAATTATGAACGAAGCCAAAACCCCGCCCACCGGCAACTCCCGCCGCCTGCTAAAGAGCAACCCGTATTGACGGGTAAAAATAACTCCAGACCACGAGCCTAATTCGAGTCGCTCTCAGTCGAGCCGTCCGAGCGCGTTCGCGTTTTCATCGGTAAATAATATGGGGCGATTTTTTTTTGTTTTCCTCCACGTTTCGTCGCTCATCACATGGAAACAACGCACACCGTCAACCGTGCCGAAACAATCAATGCTTTCCCTTTTACAGTTTAATGCTTTATTCAGTGCGCCAACCGAAAATAGAATCCTGCTCGCAATCAAGTTCGTGCACACGGTGGCACTCCACCGCCATGATCAATATACAATCATCAAGCCTTTCGCATTTGGAGCCACCGCCGCCGCCGCCGCCGCTCCTACTTTTCCTCCGTTGGCGTTATTTTATGCTCAATTGTTGTTCACTTGTACGCTATTCGCTATCCTGGGCGGGGTTGCTGTGCGGAGTAACACGGACGGTCGGGCCTCGAGAACGACAGCAAATACGACCTTTTTAGTACGCCCAACCAAAGGTAAATCGTTCAATTGTCTTGCTGAGAGGTCGGTTAGCTTTTAGCATTCAGATACAATCATAGCGCATTCAAACCGTTCGTCCATGCCGTGAACCGTGCTTTCCTGACGTGAAACTATGTTGTCCGCACGGTAGCAAGTATTGGGAGCGACTGCGGGACGGGCATTGTGTGATGGGGTGAACGTAGGAGAAAAAAAAATGATCATACAAACGGGTTTTATATTTAGAAACGAGGCGCATCGAGGTATTGCAGACAATTGAAACCAGACCCAATCGGAAATATTTGCCTTTCTCCTGACTTTCTCCTTTCAGAAATATGTTCGACCACTTCCTGCCGGATAGTTGCATTTTGTAGGACAATAATATTTATAAAAAAAAATTTAAAAAAAAAACACAGAGCATCCGTAATTTCACACGATGTGCGAAGACGAAGTTTTCATATTTAACCCAATGACCCGCGGATTTTGTTCGTGGTTAGCGGCTGGTTGATTTTTTATATGAAATTCATATAGCTTCAACTCATTAAATTGATGCTTCGTTCTAGCTTGAACCATAGGCATCTTGGGGAAGATCTAATGCCCAATGTAAGCGATATCGGTACGAAGCTTTTCTTAGGAAAACTCCTAAAACAGCACATGAATAGCAAACCCCGGTGCAACATTCTTGAAGCATGGCTTGAGCAATGAGCTTCTGGGAAGGATAAACGGTTTCGGATTGGTAAAACGAACATAGCTATCGGAGTAGGGAGATGGGACGCACGTTCCCGAGATCAATAACACAAGGGTTCTAGAGACACGTTCCACGTACCACAAGTGGCTAGCTGTACCGGTTCGAGGCGGGCCGAATTCCCCGAAGAAAAATATCTCCGAAACAAACATCAGTCTTTTGCTCGAACACTATAAATATATTTAGTGCATGAATAAGATACGACTATGGACGTGCGTGTTATTCTATTTCTGCGAGACGAATCGTGACTTATGCCTACGTTGGATCATGCGAGTTTATAATCCTAAATTTGTTTATTATAATGCGATCTTCGAGCAATGTTTCTATAAAAAATCACGATTAAAATTGATTTTTTTTTTCAATCACCATCACCTAGATCTTTGACTCACTAAAAACATTTAATCTATTATATCAATTGGTGTGTATGTCATGCTAAAAATTAAATTATTACGACAATAATTCTCTATTTGGCCGTAACGACCAAAGCTATTGGTCACTCCTCGCTAGAGCAGGAACGGTCCAAATTGGATAATGGTTCCGGTACACAACTGTTTCCACCGTCATGTGGAAAACTGGCGCAGGAAAACTACACAAAAGGGTCACCCCATTGCTTAAAATGCGAATAAACCTATCAGCAGCAAAAAAAATATATTTAAAAAAATATCTATCATTGAATTAACTGAATATTTCATAAAGGTTCGCCAAGAAAACAACCGTTATGAAAAGAAACCGACATTTTATTACTGTTTGAATGACTGTATAAAAACCGTGCTGTAAACTAAAGTGGTTGTAGTTTTTCATGAAAATTGTATTTATACTTTATTAATTACTAAAATATAACATGCTTTTATCATTAATGTTTATTTATCATTCTCAGTGAAGAAAGATGCTGTCAATCATAATGAAAACTTATTTTCAAGGCGGTACAAACTTTCATAACCTTACCGGTGTGTTAACACATACTTAGAAAAAATCCTACTGAATTTAATTCAACAGTCTGCCTAATATTTTATTAAATTTTCTAATTGAACCAGTTTTCGGTTGGAAACTTCAAAGCGGTCGATTACCCGCTTGAAGGAGAGCATTAAAAAGACGTTTACATGCAAAATTAACATGATAACAAAAAAAAAATAATAATAACTCAATGCCCAACTGTCGAAACCGCTGCAATGCAGCCAATATCTTTATCGTTTCACCTTCGCGTAACCTTCGAAATGCGTCACAAAAAAGGGTAAACCATTTTCGGGCCTTGTTAGCAGCGATGTTCTCAGTTGGGTGAAAAAAAAACAAATCAATGTCGCTTGTGCCAGCAGCAAATAGGATAACTGTAACGCTCTCCCCTTTCCCTTCCCCTTCACCAATACTGGTCAGGAATTTTCCCAACGGGTCAGATCAGTTCACACAATTACACAATTTTAGTGGATCAGCTTTCACCCGGGGACCTGACGAGCGCATCGCAAAAGAAAGGTCAGTATAAGATTTGGTCGAAACTTAACCACCGCCTTTCCTTGGAAGTACCCTTCTGCCCGTGCCCGTACTAAGGGGAATACCAGCTGCTGTAGTCGTCTTTGCTTTTCACGCAAATTCAGCTACAGCGATTTGGTCGATTAACTTGAAAGTTTGAGTTTCAGCCAGAGTGTGTTCGCCATCGGTTTCGTCGTTTCGGGTAAACGTTTCCAAGCAGCAGGATGAGATCAAGGGACGTCCCACTGGGCAGAACCGGTGGTTCCCCGGTGCTTTGAGCTCATGCAGGGTCCATTTTTACCTCCTGACGCTGGGAGAGAACGGTGGCATTTTTTTTCCCAGAAGAAAAGCGATCCTAATGTTTTTTCGCTGCATGAGGACGACAGAGCTCGAGCCCGTTAGTGCTGTGTGGCTAATAGGTCGAATCTCCCAAGACACGGGTAGTTGTTTGTTGTTGTAAAAGCTGGCCGCTTAGCATGAGAGTTAATGATGCACCCAACTCTAGTTAATGGACTTTCCGCCATAATCATCGTAGCGAATGCTGGGAGAGAGAGTGTTTTGCTGACAATGTAACCATAATATTTGCCCCTTCCAATCTGTATATGAATAGCACAGTAAGCGCATATATAGCGTTTACAAATCCATAGGAAATGCTTGGGAAATTCCCATTCCCAATGCTTTTAAAACCATCTATCATTTTCGATAAAAATTCGCTTCGCTTTAATTTCTGTAACCTGCTATCGAAGCATGCACCATCGAAGTGACAAGTTTTCTGGAGTGTCACACTTTCGTACGGAATGCGATAAGACCTTCAATGTATCTACATTCCTTCCTGTACATCGTCATCTTCAGGTCTTGTTGGATTTACGCTTCTTTTCAGCTCAGTAAACACATGCCAATCAGCCGCAAAACTGTTCGATATAATGACAACACAAACCATCAAGGTTGGCGTTCCGTTTGTGTGGGCTAAAAACCATTTTTCTACACCCTGTCGAAGATAGCTAGTACTAGCGAACGGCTGGACAATCAATTTTTGGTCGGAAACTACTGACAAATAATGCAGTTTGGGCGATGTTATCTACAGTTTTCAAGAAATAGTTGCTTTCGATAGTGTGTCCTAAAAGGCGAGCTCAATATTTATTTGATTATCTGAGGTGAAATGGAAGCTAACATTAGTGAAGTATTTGCTCTAATGTTTGTATAATTATCAGTTAATCAAAAATTAAACAATCGAGATGGCACAAAATTATTTGTTCATTCATTTGTTAAAAAAATACATTTAAAATTAAATCCGTAAAGTAAACACTTCCGTTAATCATCTTTCAGGATTTGTTTTTATAACAGTAGGTTCAAAATCAAAGCTAAAATTTTTGCAGGTTTTAAAATTATGTGCAGAAGGAAGATTGATTAGTTCACTAAAAATTAATGTGCTAAATGAAAACATTGTGTTTAAGCAACGAAAATTTATATAACATGAAAACGTTCCCATGAGCGACAAACGGTATTTTATTTAATAAGCATAAGTTAATTAATGAGTTTAGTATCTTGAAACGGTAATACATCTCGGTTCAATATTCTTTATTGCTGGACCAGCATTTTCTTCTAAAATGATACATACAAAAACCTTGTCCCACTGACACTAGCAGCTATACCAGCTTCCAAGTGGATTTGTTTGCCATTCCGGGCTTAGAGATGGATATATGTCCGTATTTACTAGTAAGCAAACTGTATAAACTTCCCCACTCGGTAACCTAGTACGACACCAGTCAGCACCGTCACCTTAACAGGTGAGGAATCGCATCGGTTGTTTTAATTCTATGTAGCATTTGACCTTCCTGCCTGGGGATGGGGTAGGATGAAAATTTATCGCCGAGCAAATGGGCAAATGAACAGAGATGCATCGTTTTGCGCTATGTTTACCGTTCGCTCAAACCATTCGGGAGATCGATTCCCCGGAAGTAGACTAGTAAGCATTGGAAACACATATCCTTTTCCATTCGTTGTTTCCACCCGGCACACTTACTTTTCCCGTCGAATGGTTGAAAGCGTAACCGACAAGTACCCAGCACGGCGTTTGTGCCAAACGGCAAAGTTAGTCGAGCGTGCCACACTCGTCTTATGTCGGGTGGAGTAGGCTGCGCACGGTGGTGTACCCTTTCCTATACTGTTACGCATCTTTTACCTTTTGGGGGGATCTTCGATCCACGACGCGCTTGAAGTGCGCGTGTTGACGCGCGCATTTCCATCGCCCGTGAATGGTGCGAGAGCATGGCAAGAAAATCGTTTCATCAAACGGAAAAATTGTAGCTACTGTTCCGTGGCGAACACAACGCGCCGGGACCGTCGGAGATAAAAGCACCCATCTTTCATGAGGCTTTCGCTGACCGAGGAAAAGGCAAGCGTTTTGCGGGAAACAAAGCGTGCCTGTAGGCCATTTACGGTAGGCGTCGAAGTTCAGCATGGTTTGCTGCAAACGATGGAGGTAAAAAAAAACACCGCACACCCGAAACCAGAACCCGATAGCCTACGTGCGCTGTTGATGAAAATGGCAAGGAAATTGCGTTGTTCGGCTTCTGGGCAGCACTTGTTTGTCACGGCAAACATAGCGTGACACGCACCGGAGACCGGCGAAGGTGAAAAAATTGCCAACGGAATCGATTTTGCCAGCCTCCCGGGCTCGGTTCGGTTTCTCGGAACGACGTGGGCCCTTGGACGTCGAAAACTTATCGTCCCCCGGACACAAGTTTCATCAGACAACGGCCGTGCAAACGTGTAACGTGGTGTGAATAATGGAAAATTGGACGTCCATATATGCGTGTGTGTTTTTTCTTCTCTTGTTTTATCTTAGGCTGGTAATTTTGATTTAGTTTATTACTTTTTCTTTCACCTTGACCTGTAAGATTATGATGGACTACGTGATAATTGAAATTGCATCTTTCGCTTCTTTTGCGCCTGTTGGGGAAAAACTTAAGGAGTTTCGTTTTTTTATTTTTATAGGGTTTTTAAACATTGTCGTTCATGTACATCTTACAAACACATGAAACAAAAGTAAGAAAAGAAAAGGAATTGGAATTGAAGTGGATGATCTTAAGGAAATGTTTTCCGACTGGAATTCTGTTTTAAATTTTTAATAATTTCGAAAGAGGATCTCGAAGTGGATTTAGTGCATTGCTTACATTTGGATAGGTTTGCAGAAAATCATATATAATAGAAATTGTTTACATTTTGAAAGATATA
>JXWZ01003153.1:0-18663 GCA_000956215.1 Anopheles farauti No. 4 | reverse complement strand
CCTTCCCCCGACCCCGGCCCCCGGGAACACGCAACCAAGCTACCGGTAGGAATATTTTGTTAGTGTGTTGTGTTTGATGTTTGTTCCGATTCCCGTTCCACGGGCCGGAGGACCGGTTTCGGCGTAGCGTCCGGTACGCCGGACGCGCGGCTCACACCTTCCCCTCGGTCAGCATGCCCGCACAGATCGACCGAACATAGAGAAAATCAGAGCAAGGTGCAGTGCGAGTGAGAGAAAGAGAGATAGACAGTGCAGGCAGCAAAGGGCAAGAAAAGCGCAGGAGAGAGTAAGATGAAGCGAACCAAGTAGAAACCATAGCCCCCACTGCCACGCAAAGCAAGCCATGCACACGATGGAAAAGATTAATGTTTTCCTTCTCTGTTTTTCTTTCCTTCAGGAACAGATAGCGAAGGGCAAGTTAGTGTCCGGTAGGGTTCAGGTGCATGTTTACTATCACGGTGAGCGAAACGAACTTGTCGTTTCGGTGATGGCCGCCGATGACCTGCCGGAGCGCGATGAATCGCTGGGCTATGGCATGTATCCGGAAGCCTATGCGTCGATCAAGTTGCTACCCAAAACGTAATATCATGCGTTCCTTTTGCAAAAAAAAACACACACACACAAACAAATCTTTTCTATGCACCTTTCCACAAACAAAAACCGCACATCGACATGCACACGATACACGCTACAACAGCAGTTAAAGTATAGCCCGTCCCATCTACACACAAACGCACATACACACGCGAGTTCAGCACGTGTCGCAGTTACAAAAGATCATGCGCCTCCATCATCCTTTCATTATTCGTTCGATCGTTTTCCGCGCTGCTCACTCCCACACGTACGCACGAACACGCCCACACAACCGGCACACTGCGCCTACAATCCCAGTTGGCGCTGTTTGTTTGTTTTTTTTTATTCTTTTTTTACCCCTCCCCTCACCTTTGGTTTCGTGATAGTCTATCCATTTGTTGTTTTTCGTTTGTCTGCGCTCACGATCACGCACTGAAACCGGTTTCTTTTTACCCCAAACCTCCCTTTTCTAGGAACGAATCGCATGTCGCCCAGACCGAAGTGTCTACCCCCTCTCTGAATCCCATTTGGAATGCGACCATTACCTTCCAGGACGTGTTCAGTGACAATCTGTTAGACCGTAAGATAGAGATAGTGCTCTACGATCTGTTGCCCCACTCGGAGCCCGTCTTTCTCGGCGAGTGTTCGGTCAAGCTGCAGAAAGCCTGCCTGGACGATGTGGCCGTCTGGTACCGGCTCGAGGATCCGCACCATCAGCGCGGTTCGGGTCCGGTACAGCCCGCCCGCCTCCGGCGCCGTTCGACGACTGCCTCGCAAAACTCGATCGACGAAAGCTCGGCCTCGTTCGGTCGGTACGGCAGCATCGAGGGTTCGCGCTTCCAGCGCTCGATCTCGGACGATGTCGACAGCCTGGACGAGAGCCGCTACCTGCTGCATCCAAACTGGTCGGTCTCCGGGAGCCGACGCGGTTCGACGCAGTCAGAGATACAGGTGCAGACGCTCGAGGTGCACCAGCTCGGGAAGGATTACTCGAAATCGCTGCCCGGTTCGCGCCGTTCGTCCTTCCAGGACACGAAGGACCAGCTGACGGTTGGCCCCGCGAACTACTCGCGCCGCTACTCAACGGGGCGCACCGGCGCCGGTACGGGTAGTACGGGCACGCGCGAACCACCCCCGGAGCGAAAGCTATCCTTTGGCGGTACGATCGGTGGCATCGGTAGCGGGGGAGCCACGCGAACGGAATTTATGCGCACCATGAGCCTTTCGCGCGAGCTCGACATGAAGAATCGAAAGAAGAAGCGACTGTTCTCGTAAAGAAGGGCAGCGTAGCAAGTGCAACGAATAACGAACACGAACATTTGAAACGAACCAGCAACAAGGATAACAAAAGAAAAAGCACAATCACAATCAAGCAAACGCGCTCCACAACGGCATTTGGCTGTTGTGCAGTCAACACACAAATGGTTTTGAAATTTAGACAATGATGTTATTGAGAGCCAGCGCAGTAGTTACGATATGATGAGAAACTAGTGTCGCTATGACGATGCCGCACCAAACGACACACGGAGACGTTGGCAGAGCTTCGCCAAACGAATCTAGGAATTTATCAACGGCACACGGGATACCGTGGTGGTGGTGGAGGTAGAGCTGATGCTAATGCCCGACGGACAAGCTACACACATTCATCATCTTTCTCGTTTATAGGCGTGTTTTTGCCGTGCGACCATGTCTGCACGATCCGTTTTACAAGATTATACATATATATCATGTTTTGTGTAGCAAATATTTAAAAGTTTACAGAATATCACTCTCAACATATGTTACATGCATAGGACAGCAAAGAATGAAATAAACTAGAACTCTGGTATAACAACCTTTTCAGATGCAATTGTTTTCAATCTAGGTTATGTCTGATACTCATCACACTAGGCCTGCTGTGTTTGGTTCGGTTCCATTTTCATCCACTGGAATGATTGCATATTTATTTTGAACACAGC
Organism: Anopheles farauti No. 4; assembly: GCA_000956215.1. Classification (NCBI taxonomy): domain Eukaryota; kingdom Metazoa; phylum Arthropoda; class Insecta; order Diptera; family Culicidae; genus Anopheles; species Anopheles farauti No. 4. The sequence continues at coordinate 16,132 of JXWZ01003153.1, read as the reverse complement.
ACAACGTAGTCGGTTAGCCAGTAGAAAGATTGGCGCAGGTCACCTTCGCACAGGTATGGTGCTTTCGTCCAAGCACGTATTTTAAATCCCGTCGCTTGCAGCACGCCGAAGAACATTTCCAACTCTTCCTCAACCGTGAGCCGCTCCATCGGAGGCCACGGTTCCAGCAGTGTCCTTAGCGGTAAGTGGCTGGAATCTAAATTAAAAGGTTAGACGCATAATCGATCGCGAACAGCTGCCAACCACAACGCATGAGGTTGGTCCAACATAGTTTTGTTATATAGTAAATGTCTCGAAAGATAAAACTAAAACTGAAGAAAATATGACTACTGAGATGTACAGAAAAATTAAAAATGTTTCATGAGTTGGTAAATACGTTCGTTGCAACGAAAGCAGGAATTTGTTACTTACTTTTTTCCACATAGTGGCTGTACGGCAGCACCAAAGCTATTAATGCGAACCCCGTCCTATCTAATGCTTCGTAGATATCAAGCAACATAATGTGTGGATCAAAACATCGATCTAGTACATTGAAACAGACGATAAGATCTGCTCGATACATCTCGGATGCTTTCTCCAGGACACTGTATATAGACAAACGTGACACAGTGAAAAGCATTATTTTAACCTAAATCGATGGTGCAACACTCACACGAAATTTTTCTCATTCAGACGGTTTCTCATTGTCCAGCTAGATTCGGTGGCGTGTGTTAAGACCTGCCAACTACCTTTCTGTTGTAATGTGCGCACCAGGCGTGATGTGACCTCCCCATCGCCCGCTCCAATGTCGCATAGGTAGAGTTGAGATAACTAAGTATGGGAAAAGAATAACAGAAACATAACCTCTACCGTAACGGGGCTTACACATCCTATTGACCAACCTCTGATTGTGTGTTTCGATTCTCGAAAAAGCCTCCAACCGTAAGAAACTCATCGAACTGAGCCTCGGACAGGATAAACATCGAACCACGCTTCAGGAATCCGTTTATGTCGGTTTGCGTCATAAACATGTTAAGAAATAGTTTGGCAACTTCGTGACACAACTGCAGCCAGAAACGGCCGGAGGTTTTTTTCGACCGCTCTAACCACTCGAGCGTAAGTTCGTCCGGTCCGTTCAGGCGATGGTATAGGCTGCCGTACTTGCGTGGCAATTTCCCCATCGTGTACCACTGCAAAGGAAACAATGCCAGATTAGTTGAATGCGATTCCGTTGAATGAATCACTATAAAATGCACGTGAGATGATTTTATTCGATAAATTGTTTTCTAACCCCGTTTGGATAGTTAAGATTAACTTCGTCGAAACTCATTATCATTAGCAACTCAATTGTGTCTTACCGTGGTCATATCGATCTGCTGTATAATATCATCGTTGTGAATACGATCGAAAAATACTTTGGCAATCGCTCCCCGAGGACGGTAGTTCGACATGGTTCTGGAAAGAACTAAATTTAATTAGTTAAAAAGTCCAAACCAGTAACACTGAAGAGACGCAACACGTTTCATACGCACAACGCGAAGATGAACAAGAACAGAAGAGTTAGGATCATGATTAATTGATGCGATATTCGATTTATTTTAACACTCTTTTTCGTGTTTTGGTTGTGATTCCCGGCTCTGTAGCTCGCTACCAGACTACCGAACTGTCCGAACGCTTGTTGAAATAAAAGGGTGCTTTATCTATTTACTCACCTGGCTGCGAAATCTTGAGATTGAAGTTTGATTAGCCCAGCTTTAACTATGCTGTGCCCGCGCCGTTGACGAGCGCGTGAGATTGAGCAATCTTATGTTGGTTATGCGATAAAACACTGACAAAAACACCGGCCAGATTCGAAGCTTGCAATGTGTGTCGCTAATAACTGGCACGAGAAGTATGTTGATGATCCGCGAACACAAAAACGAACGGAAGCTCGCTACAACCCGAGGCGTGGCGACCTAAAGTCGTAGGATTGTTGTTTTTCCGAAGACAAGTTTTTTTTAAGGAGTGCATCCTTTTGCACAACACAACAAACAACCTAGCTGTCAGCATGTACGTTTGTTATAAGGTAAACGGGTACCAGCTGCTTTTAAATGGTTACCGTAAATTGGATATAGTTTTTTGACAACGCAAGTTTAAAAAATTAATTTAAAACCTACCGCTATCGATGGAAAAGGTATGAAGCGCTAATTTATTAGTATTAATGTGAGTGTTTGCTCCTGGAAACTGTACAGCTTATTTCTATTTCGAACCAAGAACCTACAGTTGTAGACGACATTTGACAGATGTAAACCAAAACAAAAATTCAAAACAATCCAGCCGTTCTTTCGCGAGAAGAAATATTTTCGTAGAATTATTATAAAAAAAAGTCGTGTATTATGTATCAGGAGTAGCTTCGAATTTCACTCTTAATGATATACGTAACTGGGTCGTCCCGTGGAATAGGAAAACATCTGTAAATCATTGTAAAGTCAACAACATACAGCAGCTGCATAGATGTCCCAGGGCACGAAAGAGGGACTTTAATGTCCTTCGATGTGTAAGGCAATGTTGCACCCGATGGTACAATCATCCCAAATCTTACAAAAATACACATACTTAGAAACCTAAGTTATAAATCGGGACAAGCTCACGACTTTGGCATCAGTTCAGTTTAATCCGCTGCAGCAGATAATATTTGCCAAACTCTACATTCCGCATCGACCAGTAAGGAACGTAGAAAGCCCTGGCAACCATATCCGATCTTTCGGGCAGTATAAAATTAGCACTTTTCACGATCGACCACGTCTCCCTGTCGGCGGCATAGTTAGGTTCCGGACTCAGATCATCGTAAAAGTACCCCGTGTCAAGATCAACGAGGAAATCGCAACGATTCACATCGAACAGCATGTGCGGATTGCCCACGTTTTGATCGTTGAAGTAATCGTGCACGATCTGCGTGCCGTTGTCCGTCTCCTGGAAGTATGCGGGTAGCATGCCTTTGAAGCTGGATGCTATAAAGCGTGCCCGATAGTTATCTGGCAGGAAGAAATGTCCGGGAAAACGGTACCATTCCTTTCCGTAGCATATGTTCATCTCCCCGTCCGTCGGTGGTAGATCCTGAATAACTGCAAACGGTGCCTGGTAGAATGTAGAGAGTGCAACCATTCGCGCCACGCCCGTCAGTACTGCTATACCAAAGACGGTTAGTCCAATTATGCGGTTCGGCAAAACAGATTTCACTGGGCCCAGGTATGTTCGGAAATTGTTCAGCAGCTGATCGAGGAAAAATGCCGTTGCCAGTGCAAAGAAAGGGTAGACCGGAAATATGAATCTGGAAGAAGAAACAAGTGGGTGAGTAAATCGGTTACGCTTTGCTTACTCTTACTAACCGTTCTTCCTTATGAGGTTGAAATAGAAACACTGCCAGCCACAGATACAGAGGCGTCAGTATCCACACACTTCTCATGGGTGAAAGTCGGTTTTTGGCGTTTCGGGCCCCAATGCATTTCGCCAAAAATTGTAACATTGGGAAGCCCACTATCAGCACTTGCGCCAGGTGGTGATTAATGCACATATTTTTAAGATAAAACATCACCGGCTCAACGCCATAAAGATCCGGTCCGTGGGAGGTGAATACGTTGTAGCGGATGATGTTCCAGGCCGCCAGTGTAAACGTTCCGAAGTAGGCGCTGTCGATAACGACGATCGGAATTCCGAACAGCGTACCGAAGAAAAGAGAGTTTTTGATAAAATACACAACCTGTTTCTTCTTGAACAGCAGTTCCAGCACGAACGGAACGCTCACAATTACAGCGAAGGGCCAACCTACAAATGAAAACGCATTAGTCATGATCATTTTTATGGCCTGCAGATGTTTCACCTACCGATCAAGCCAGAGAGTGCTGTGGCTGCGATCGCTGTACGTGTGTCATCGCTTAACCATGCTGCCAATATCACAAGGGTGGTGTACATGGCAAAACTACTTGGCAACAGGGCAGCACTCGAGATGTACATTCCAGCATTCACAATCTGCAGAGCTAGCCAGATATTGCTGACACCACCACCACACTTGCGCTTCATCACTCTGAGAAGCAGCAGAAAATGCAAGGGTTAGCCGTGTAAAACGCCATTTTTATGACTTCATGCAGCGAGTCGAACTTACTTGTACAGGCGATACTCTAGTATCGCGCAAGTTATGGCCAGCAGGCAGCGTACAAAGTAGAAAATCACCACGCGATTATCGACCACTAGCATGAGCAGCTTCGCCGGAAGACCGTGCAACCAGAGGTAGCTATATGATCGCAGTGCAAATTCCGGACTGTACTCCCATGTTTGAAATCCTCGGCCGTTCAACAGGTAGTGCAACGGCTCCCAGTAGTTGTACGTTTCGTCGCAGTCAGAAATGATCATCCACAGCGCAGATTGCAGCCGAACCACCACCAGCGTGAACAGAACAGCCGCATTACTTTTCAGCGCCGACATGTTAGCTTCATCCCCTAAGGAAAAATCACCACACCACAAACAATTACGATCATAAAACCTGGCACTTGCGTCGGCTCGTTTCCAAAATGAACGATGTTCTCCTGCTGCGGTTTGTTATTCTTGCGTTTGCCAACTGCATCACAATCGTGTGTTCAATTTGTTGTCATTTTCGGCTGACACTGATCAGATGATTTAAATTCACTGGTACACACTTTATGAAATGATACCTACCGTGGCTCTCCATGATGGGGAAGTATGGTCTTGTATTCGCGACTGCTCTTTGTGTATTGAGATTTGCTTTTAGCTTTATTTTACGACTTCTCTTCTCCAGCATATTTGTATCCTCAGCAGCTTTTCACTCGTCATCCAGGCCATCTTTTGTGGCTTGCAATTTGACACCGTGCGAGACCAAACACATGCAGTGTTTCCCAACTGTGTGATGCAATGTTGGAATGAAATTTGTGTTTTATAGTATCGAAATCGAGATGATGGTGGAAAAGATGGATGAAATTAATAGAAGATCGAGATTCCAAATGAAGCTTGAATGACGTTTTTATATTCGAATATGCAGCAGCAATTTACGATAGCGATTTGTTACTATGTCCTGTACATGCATTACAAATTATATTTTTTTTTGTTGCTTACAAAATATTCAGCTTGCGTTAATATTTTTGAAAATACAGAAGGCTAAATTTTCAAACCCATTGTCATCATTCTGTTTCATTAAATTGGCTGAGAACATGTTTATTAAGTAGCAAAATTCATGTTTGGAAATAAGCCATTTTTAATGATCACTTTTTTCGTTAATAAGCACGTTCACCATTTTAAAAATTTAAAAAGTTCGTACTATTCGGACACCTTCTGCAATCTTTGTATCTTTGGGTGGTGCAAATGTGGTAAGGTTGTGCAGCATGCCGTAGAATATTTTTAAAATGTATGTAACACCATGTTCGTTAGACGAATGATAATCTACATTATTTCTCTTTTGAACACCTGAGAATTATGTTAAGTCATACATCGAATCTATTTTTAGAATCAATAACACTTTAATCAGTAAACTGGCAGGCTATGTTGAAGAGTAAATGGATCTAACTCTTCACTAAACCATACGTGTTTGTGAAATGCAAATCACATTTTAAAATTACCATTACGTTTTTGTCTGTATGAGAAACAAACTCCATTATGTTCCGATACATCATTTCAATTAAACTTTCATGCAATTTAGGTTTCTGTGTGATTATATTTGCTTAATTTGTCCAATTCAATTGACCAGTCTGTAGTGCATGGGCAAAATTCTTTTTCTCTCTCGTTGCTTGAAAGTTTCTGTTTATGCTTCTCCTTCCCTCAGTTTTTCGCTCAATAATTCCCGTGGCCATTTGCTCGAAACACCCTTTCCTTGCATTTCGCTCGCTCGCTGCAAAACGATTACTGTGAAAGCTGGGTTTTCTGCTCGAACTCATTATTGACAGTGTGACAGCGGCAAACGTTAGATTGTTTGTTGTTTGTTCTGTTTGTTTTGGTTTTGCTATCGTGAGGGATGGATCGCGCGTGATGGGGGTAGCTAGCTAGTCAGAGGAAAGCAAAATCGGCCCGTGTGTCCGCTGTTCAGTGTTTTATTTGAAACACCACTTTTTCATCACCTTACTCCATCAGCAACGTACAGCGCCCGCCCGTCTCGGAGTGAAGAAATTGCCAGAACCGAATCCCTGTTGCGCAGCGCGTTTTTTCGCTTATTCGGGTGTGTGAATGCGTGTGTGCACGTTTCTACTTGGTACCGGTTGGATGTTCCCATAGCTGCGACACCCGTGTCGTTTTTCCCAGCCAAAAGCGAAAACAGCATCGTCCGCATCCAGCGGACAACAGGAGCACCCATATCTTTTCCAACAGTCTATCGCGACCTCCGCCGCAGTAGCACCATCGGACGCTTACATGTGTGCGTACGTGCGTTGATAAGTGACGGCTGTACCAACCGCGCTTCCTGCGATCTTCTGCTTCCGGCGTGAATCTGACCGAACCGAATTCCTACCCGTCGGGCTGTTCTCGAGATCATCGTCGGTGTGCCATCCGACGGTTCCGAGGCCCCAGCCGATAATAGTGGAGCACCATCCGTCCGACCCGTGTCCCGGCAGCAGCGCGGGCTGCGAACTTCCATCACCGATTCCGTGGATCTACGGTTCAGTGCCATCGACGACATCCGGCACCGAAGCAGCAGCACCATGGTTGAGCGAATCGTTGAGGAAAGTTGCGACGTGAATTCCGGTAAGTAAAATATTTTTTTTTTTCGGAGGTCGGTGTACGTGACTTTCAGCCGTCAAAAGGCGTGCTGCGCAGTACGCAGCAGTGATAGAAGCGACCGGCGTTTTCGGTCGTTCAGCTCCCGGTTACTGTGAAGGATAAGTTAGTTCCCCCGCATGGTAGAGATACGAAAAAATGCATTTACCTTAGCCAACTACTTCCTTTTTGGCTAAAGTAGTAGTTACCGTACCGAAACGAATACGTTGATGTGGGAGAGATCACACACACCAGACCACCACGCACACTATTTTTGTTGATGGCATACACGCACACCATCGCACTGCCAAGAGATATACGGCCTCCGCCGTCTTCCGTCGTTAGAGCGGAAAGAACATGTTTTTTTACGACTCGCGTGCTCTGGCGGCTGGCGACAACGATGACGATGATTCCCCACCCGGTGTGTCGGTGTCGGGAGACCACTTGATTTGTATTCGACTTTCGAACGACATTCTGGAATAAATATATTTCCATCACTATGGTGCCGGGTGTGATGGTGGGTCAGGAGGGCAGCCGCCGGCTTTGCATGTCAAAACCGAGCAAAATAACCAATTGGTGAAGCCAGTTCCTGAAGCCAACGAATGTTGTCAACAAATAGAATACTTGAGATGGTTTTCTTTTTTCCCTTAGAAACGACGCTACTTGTTGCAAAGTGCGGCCAAAATGTACATTTTTTTTTGCTTTGGCCACACAACCACCGGACCAAGCCTCCTTTCTCTTTACCCTTAGAAAGCTTCTTATCACCTGTTGGAAAGTACACCACGCAAGAAGAGAACCTTTTCTTCGTACAAAAATCAAGAAAAGTCTCACGAATTTGGGCCTACAAGGAGGCTGTGAGCTATGTATATGTGTGTGTGTGTGCACTGCCTGGTTGCCATGTTTTCGACAGTACTATCACTGTTCTATTCTCCTTGCGATTGCTTGGAAAAGGATCGAAAGAAACATTTTTTTTTTGTTCGAGCAAAGAATAACATAAAAAACAGCCCAAAAACCGTTGAGGGCTAGAATTGCGTTTCGGTGCGCACGTATGCACCTTTTTAGCTTTTTTTTTTCTTTATACGTTGTTCGCCCTTTTGATGGTGTGGCCTGTTTTTCTCGTCCGGTCCTCTTTTCGCTTTCCATTCGCCGTCTCGTTCACGCGTTCATCTTCTACGCGCACGCAGCACTGCTCGTACATACGCTCTTTGTCCGTAGCGATGTGTGAGTGCGCACATACACACACACACAGTCAGTGAACCTTCCATCTGCCACAGGGTGTTTTGGAAGCGCGCGCGTGTGTGTGTGCGCGCGTTTTACTGTGTATTACGGGTGCGTGTAGTGCTCGTTCAACGTCAACAGTCGTTACGCGGTGTGCCTGCGTGTGCATGTGTGTATGCGCCTGCGAATGATCGCGAGATACACACACACACACACATAGGGGTGCAAACTGTTCACAGCAGCTGCGCTCACGTAGCAGAGCACCCCTTTGCTTCGGGGTTGATGTTTTTGTGATGAAGAAGAATGTTGAACGGAATAGAAAGGAAGATGCGGCCGGTATGTGGGTCCGAACGGGCAAGAGGAGGCGGGGAGAAAGATATGGTACGATCCGGTGAACGCATTTTACCGAGCGTTTACAAACACAGCAGCAGCAACGTGCGACGGTGGTTCGATGTTCGAAGCTTCGCACCACGCACACCAACACAAAGAACGCATACCATCGCGCAGCCAGTCGGTGTGGTCTGACCGACGGATGGATCGCCAAATTTAACACGCAATAGGCGTGTTGGCTTCCACGAGGTTTTCGAAGAACCGATTCATAATTGGGATATGGTGCTTTTAGCTTATTTTTGTTTCAATTTAGCTTCTTTCGCCGAGCGATACGATGATGAGAATTTGCCACGCACAGGTTAGACGTCACATTTGGAGCGCCACCCCCTGGTGGTTGCGTTGAATGTCATGCTTTTGCGTATCCGAAGGGGGGAGGGCCGCGTTCTTGCATGCCGAATTTGATACACACATTTTACACACAACCGATGCTTGGACCCTCCGCGATTGGCCATGCTCGCAGTCGCCGCACCGCACACTCGAATAATCAGTGACGGATGGGTGCACCCCCTCCCCACTCCACCCTTACTTGCGTCCCTCGCTTCTACAAAACGTCAAAAACAATAACAACAACCCGGGGGCCATCATCAACGCCCCTCTGGCCGCTCTGGTCACCCCGCACTTCCGGTGGCGATGTTTGTTGTTTTTCTGCACGAATTGCGACTCGTTCCCATCCCCGAATGTGCCGGACACCGGTTCGTCTTTTTAGCGTGTTTCTGTACGACCCGGGTCTCCCATTTTGCTCTGCTGATGGTTCCATCCACTCTCCCTCTTTCCGCCAGGGTGATTGCAATTGGCGATTTTACTACATTTAAAGTGAAGGTTTTCTTTGGATTGTTTTTATGGCTCATCTCCAGAGCGCAGTTTTACCAGCCGAATTAGAAGTCAATTGCATTTGTTTGCCGGTCGAGTAAACTCAGGCGGGGTTCTACCTCCAATATCATGAGTGCGGTGTTTATTCTGCTGATAATCAGCGAACCATTCGCTGTAGGCTGCTCATATCTTAAATAAAGCGAAGTAAATTGCGTACCGGCGTTTTCGTGGGTAGCTGTTGGAATATTGGTATTGAATAATCGCCAACCAATGGTAGCTACAGAAAAAAGTAAAGATCTTAAAGTATAAGACTCGATTTATCTTGATCTCTTTGCAACACAGTAGCAGTTACTTACTTAGTTTTATAAAGATGAATAATGAGAACCTGTATACTAAAATGTAACGAACCATCGTTTTTGCAACGATCAGCTTAATTTAGCTTGTTCGTGAGCAGTAAAAAAGGGTGGTAAATTTTAAATATCATTTTTAAATTTTTGTCACGAGTCAAGAAGGTATTGCGATTAAGAAATTGTTTTTTTTTTGTATTGTGAGCGTTGTGTCATGTTTGCTTCTTTACTATGTCATCTAGGGTTACACAAATCTTGTAAATTCCTGTCAAATTAAGCAGCAATTTTGTTATAAACAACGTTTCCAATATCTTCACCAATACCGCCATCTGTTCGTCTATGGAATTGTTTTGTTAATGTATGATGTTGAAACGATTTCTTTGCTAAATTTCATTTTCAAAGCATTAGTTAATAATATACGATACATGTTGAACCAAATTAGTCGGACTAGAAACACAAGAACATATCAATTAATTGATATTTGCATTTATTATGCCTGCAATCATATCTAGTACTAATTTCTGTAACGGAACATCGAAGTGCAAAGGGTGAGAAATGTGCCAGCGGCTTCACACACAGCTTTTCTGTTATCATCACACGAAAAGCGAGATACCGTGTTGACGTTTTGTGCCACAAGAAAATCAGTTTTTGGCCGTTGACAAATCAGCTTTTGTACAAAAAAAATTGATTAAGCATGGTTTCCAGGCCTCATTGACCGACTGTGATTGAAATTGTAGGGCGCCAGCGTTGCAATTGCCAGAAAAAGAAACAAAAAATAAATAAGTTGAACTCATCGCTATTCGGCAGAGCAAATAAGTAGCAAACGTAGACGAATCAGACCATCGCAACAACTTTTTGCTGCTGTCAGTAAAAAGCACGTTGTGTATTCCACCGCGCACTCCTGTCTCTTTCTTTTTTTCTTTCTGTCTCCAAGCATAAGGAGTAAAAATCGAGCGTATAGCTACGACCTTCGACAGTGGTTTGTGAGAGTAGGAGAGAGGTAGCAGGGATCATTGTACATTTTGGGGCAGGGTCCGGAGAGATGGTCACCTCCACACACCTCCACACACCTCCACACACCCACACCAGATCCACCGGCCAATCTCGTGCGATAAGGGAGGAAAATATTTCAAGCCGAGTGAGGTAAACATTAACTAACAAAAAACATCGAACACACACTCAGAACAACAACGTACGCGTACGACTTGAGTGCGACGATCACAGAAATGACGTCTCGCGTTTCGGTGAACCGACAACCGATGGGGCGAGGGGTAAGGATTCCCATGGGAGAACAGTGATGCTGGCGGTGGAGAGGTGGAGGACGAGGGGTTCTGTGTTGATGTGGCCAAATATATTTGTAGCACGTTTTTGTTGTTGTCGCCGGCGCGCAGCGGCACTGCGGTGAGAGACACAACGACGGTGCATAAATAACTCGACCGATATATCTTCCTTGTTGATCTTGCGGCAGGGTGCAAAGGATCTTCGGTCGGGCCTGGCCGTGTGAAAGGAATTGTCGGGGAGGGAAACTCTCTCAATTCTCCGGTATGAGGCAATTTTCCTTGGTGGTGTTTTTTTCTCTCTTTCGCTCTGTTGTTTCATCATTATTCTTCGTTTTATTCAGTTGTTCTCTTTTGTTTTAGTGTTACGTCGTGCGAGAGTTTGATGAGTAATCGAATCCGGAAAAAGAAACGTGTTCATAATGTGTCCGCGTAGGAGGCGATTGCACTTGCACACAGTGACAGCGTATCGGTTTTTGCACGAAATTTGGTCGGTTGAACATCACAAACAAACAAACACACACTCCCTTCACCGATCGTTTCGAGTCATATATCTCAAAATGGCTTTTTTGCATCCAACGCGGCAACAATCTAGACTAGAGCACTTCGATTGGAATATACTCTTAGTTGCAATGCCGAGCTAGAGCAACCTAGAAGGCGTTGACTCTATCCAAAACCCGTCTGAAGTATGAAGGGAACAAAGAGAAAGTCACCACAATGGTCATCTTTATGAGGGTGTACAATGATCTCACAACTATTTCACTGCTGTTTGGTTTGTTTGGATTGACACAATTGGGCGCGTTGTACAGAGGAAGAAAGTTTTTGTATTTATTTCCACGCCGTGGAAGGATGACGTAAATTATTTCGTCATAAAAATTTATTTTAAAAGCGTACCTTCGAATCAATTGGAACCACAAAAGTCCTTTTGTCCGCTGTGACGAACGAACGGCACTAAAATTATTGTTTTGTTTGCTAGATCCACTCGCTATCGATCAGTCTAGAAGCAGATTAACGATTTCTCGTGTCTTTAATGCTCACTGTTTCGATCTAATTCGATCGCTCTATGGAAAATTTGATTGCTCTATGGTTAACAAGTGTTGGTGCGCGGGAATAGCAAAGGAATCTTTCAATTGCCAGTAAAAGTTACACGAATTAAAAAAAAGACTATCTATTAATCTCTTACGTTGTTTTGCTTCTCTCGCCGTTTACACCCGTAGATCTAACACGCAAAACCGATGTCGCCCGGTACAGCAGCGAGGAGGTGTCGGGCAACGAGTCGACCGAGGCACGCATGCTATCCGAAGCCGAACGGCAGGCCGACTTCAACCGGCAAAAGGAGGAGATGAAGCGCAAGCGGCGCCGAAAGAAACGCGCCAGTTCATCGATGCAGTCGTCATGTTTTCAAGGTAAGGCAGAGGCACAGAGGCATCATCGGGCACCGTTCGATTCTCCCTTCTACCGCTAGCCACGCGGTGGAACCTCTCGACGAGACACCTTGCGTTTTAAAATGCACAATTACCGTTAAACGCATTCGCACACACTCGGGGCCCCTCACCACGTTTCTCTCCTGGCACCACACCGTACGGGTGGGTTGCATCGTTTGAGATCAGATTTGGCTGCACTGACGGGCGGCGGCTGCGTGTCGTGCGAGTAGCGCCAACACTCCAAGCGGCGAAGAATTTTTTCGCGCTACTATTCGCGTCACTACTGCTCGGATTAGTGGTCGTAGCGGGTGCTACGTGTGTGATCTTCGGGTGCGTTAGTGGTGCCCTACTAACCGGCCAACCACCTCTCACGGTCAGTTATTGGTTGATTGGATGGTTGCGGGTTGCGTGCACCTATCATCCATCCTGCAGTTTTACGATAGAGAAGCCGCGCCGAAGACTGTCCGAACCGATCGGCACATTGACGGTAGTTGATGACGCACGGCTACGATAGAGTGATTACGTGCGGTGGGGATAGAACAACCTTTAACGGTGGGGCCTTTGTTTTGTCTCCGTAAACTTTGATTGATTGTAAAGTCTCAATTGCAAACGGGTGCAGGTTGTATAGTCGGTACAATCAATTTAACAACTCTAAAAGCTACATTTTAGATTTAGGGGGAACAGATTTTAGAGAACATTTTAGGGAACAGATACATTAAGAATTCCTATTTCTTTCATGATGGCAAGTGACGTGTTCAATAAGATATAGGTTCGTGAATATTTTCCGGGAGTTCTGATAAAATTTCTCTTGATGAGTAAGTTATATAGATGAGAATAGTTTTATGAGGTAAAAGCGAGTAAGTGCGTTATATCCCATGGGTTAACACATTAAATGGAATGTTATAATTCCTTTCAAAGTTTGAGAATGTTTTTTCGAAATGAATCGAAATAGGTCATCATTAGCACGTAATTGACTAGATACACCTAATTTTTGGAAGAGTAGAGATTAAAATTGATCAATCCAAACACTATCAACACTGAGTACAGCTTCCCGAGAGGAAAAACAGGTGGCACCGTGTAATACTCAATATCGCTAACTATTGTTTTTTTCTTTCCTCTGTCTCCTTATATACATATACGCACACGCAGAGCTATATAAGCTAACTGGCGAGGTGCTCGGCGAGGGTGCGTATGCATCCGTCCAGACGTGCATCAACATCTACACCGAGCTGGAGTACGCGGTGAAGATCATCGACAAAATACCGGGGCACGCGCGGGGCCGCGTCTTCCGAGAGGTGGAAACGTTCCACCACTGCCAGGGGCACCCGAACATCTTGCAGCTGTTAGAGTTTTTCGAGGACGACGAAAAGTTCTATCTAGTGTTCGAGAAGATCAACGGTGGGCCGCTGCTGACGCGCATCCAGGAGAACGTTTGCTTCTCCGAGTACGATGCCGCCCAGATCATCAAGGAGATCGCGTCCGGGCTGGACTTCCTGCACAAGAAGGGTATCGCGCACCGGGACCTGAAGCCGGAGAACATCCTGTGCGTCTACCCGGACAAGCTCTGTCCGATCAAGATCTGCGACTTCGATCTCGGCTCCGGGATTAATTTCACGACCAACATCTCGTCGCCGACTGCTACACCGCAGCTTTTGACACCGGTAGGTACTACCCTTCACGACGGCGAAGCGACCGACGTCAAGTTTGTTATTGTTCTCATTAGTCTACTTATCGTGGTTGTAAAATCTTTTTTTTTCTCTCCACTTTCTGGTGTGTGTGTGTGTGGCTGGAAGAGGAGATGCGATAAGGAAAGACTACCTTGTCTTGTTTTCGCACAGTTTTTTTTGTCTGTTGCCTATGTCTATATTTTGTTTTTATAGGTCAACAATCATATCATACCTTCTCGCTCTTCGGTTCGGTACAGCACACCTTGCCTTTTGGTTTCCCTCCACCTCGTTTTACGCGTACGAGTGATAGTGGAGCAAATTAAAATGGACTCTGCTTCTTACCTTTTTCGGATCGATTTGTGTTTCGGTTTTTTCTTCTCTGATTAAACTTGTGTGCGGATGTGTAATAAAAAACATACAAATTTGGTGTGTTTGAAATTGCTGCTGCCTCATTGCGATAAGCGTCTTTTGGATTGGTAGAAGCATGTGCGTTCGGATACAATTGTTTTAATGGTATTGAAACCGCGTGGCAATTGAAAGTGACATTTGTTATTTGGCTTTTATCAACTTGTACGATCAGATACACAAGGCAACAAATGCAATGCTATGCGTTGTAGTATAGAAAATTATGCTTTTTTAGCCATCTAAAACGTAATAAAAGTTGTTGAAAAGAAAATTTACATATATTTCAACTTCATTGTCTTTTAAAATGAAGATGTATATTTGGAAGAACTCAGTAAATAAACACATAAAATGCTTTTTAATCATTACATTGTTCTGGTACTTGAGATACTGCACATACAAATTGTATATGAATAACCTCTTCAGTGTTACGGTACAGAAAATTCATTTGACGTAATCTCGTACAGGAACGGCTTCCATAGCCGTCGTTTATTTATTTGTGCAATTAATGTGTATTCGATGTTTTATATTGGTTTTCGCGCTTCATGCGAGAAGGTGTTGCCGCATTTTCAACTTCAATCGAAAACATCACGGTGAAGGGGAAACAGCGCCAGATCGGGTAGATAAATAAACGAGCGAGCAAACATCTTTGTCGCTTGAGCTGACATTTGTCACAGTGCGGTGTGCATGTATCAAGCTTAAGGCACAACGTTGGTCCTGTAAAAGCTAACCAAAGATTCGTTCCGCTTGAAGATTGAGGATATATACATTGTATGACGGGTATGAATAGCACGGTAGCCTGTGAAAGATGACTCTCGAGCGGGGGAAACGTAAGGGTGTAAAGTGGTGAATCTGTTTATTTTAAAGTTTATTCAAAACCTGCTGTAGGTGTGCGATTAATTTACTTCTTGTCCCTACTTGACTACCTCTTCCTATTCAACCCTTGTCTGTGTTTCGATCGATAAGCCCGGTCCGGCGAGCGCATGATAAGAAAGGGAGGGTGTCTAGATGATAGAGGTGTTGGAAGGACGTTTGTTATTTGCAGTCGTCAAGCTTATAAAACCCGACGCGCAGCCTGGAAGTGGCTTGGAAGAAGCAGTGAAAGTGTTTGTTTTCGTTTGCGCTTGATTGTATTCGAAGCGCGGGGATTAGACCTTTAAATAAGTTTAATCTCATCATCCTATGGTTCGCGTTTTGTGTTTTGTGATGATCGACGATTGATTAAACCCTTCTTGTTTTATTTTCTCCTACACACACAAACAGGTCGGTAGTGCCGAATTCATGGCACCGGAGGTTGTCAATCGGTTCACCGGTGAGTCGAACTACTACGACAAGCGGTGCGATCTGTGGTCGCTGGGCGTGATTGCGTACATCCTGCTGTGCGGGTATCCGCCGTTCTCCGGCAACTGCGAGCAAGACTGTGGGTGGAATCGGGGCGAAAACTGTGGCACCTGCCAGGAGCTGCTATTCGAGTCGATCCAGGAGGGCCGATACTGCTTCCCGGATAGCGAGTGGCTGGACGTGAGCGAGGAGGCGAAGGATCTGATCCGCGGGCTGCTGGTGAAGGAGGCCCCGAAGCGGCTAAGCGCCACCGCCGTACTGGAGCATCCGTGGATTCGGATCAGTGACGATTCGGTGTGCATGGCCGATGGCATCAACTCCACGGCGAACAAGGAAAAGCAGCGCCGCCGGGTACTGAAGACGCCGGGTGTTATTCGACGGTAGGTGATCACGATTATTCGGAAAGCTGTTTGATTTTTTGTATCTGTATTCGTTGTGCGTGTTTTCTCTAGTTCTAGCGTGAATATTCCAACAATGACGAAAAATATTTATATTTCCTGGGTATGAAATACGGCTAAAAGTGCCCCTAACGTGTAGATTCAATT
>JXWZ01003146.1:0-90000 GCA_000956215.1 Anopheles farauti No. 4 | reverse complement strand
TAAAATGGCAGGCATGACTTCGGTCGTTACGCCAAATAGAAGAAGAAGAAGGTGGTTTAAGCGTGCAAGCTATACATTTACTTCTGTTCAATTTTCTCAAACATCTTTGAAATGGTTGTATGCTCCTATGAATATTTGATCATAGCTCAGAAATTAATATTTAGTGGTATAGCCTTCAACTAGCAACAACAAAACGTCTTTAATTTTTAAACAAATTTTCTCGATTGCAAACATTGCGATTGAACTTGAACTTTGATTATTAAACCTTGTTTGATTGAAGCAATTGTGGGTCATCAAAATTAAAAAAAAAATGTTAATTCTTGAGATACATAGCTAAATATACAGCTCTTTGAATCTTTCAAATATGTTATTATTGTAGTAATTATTTATCATTAGCATAATATTGAGACTTGTTTTATAGATGTATTATCCCTACATTCTTACAATACAAAATATAAAATATCCGCCTAATCACGCTCAGCGAATCATCAATACCCAAACATTTCCACATTAGGTCAAACTTTTGTGTACTTTGTGAAGAAAATTCTTAATCCACGTCCACCGGTCGAGACAACACGGCCGCTCCACACCACTGACCCATTTCTGTCACACGATTCGATAACGTTTCCCATTCCTGATTCACCAGAACGCCACCTCAAAAAAGTGGCCTTCACATGTCAGTGTCAGTGGATCTTCACCGACCACAAAAGTCCAGCCAGAATCCGTTTCAAATGCGGCACACCGTAGCGGGGATGGGGTGCGTGCGTGCGATGGAGGGTAGTCGGATCGGATCGATCTGCCCGAAAAAAAAAACGCCCTGCAAACCATACGGTGGTACCTCATTGCGCGCCCCAAGATCCGTTAGGTGTAATCAGCCATCGTGGGTGAAATTGAAAACGGACCGTTTCGGTGGAAAGGGTCGGGCCGAATTCGGGCCGAGTCATGCAATCCAACGAACGCCCTTTAGTCGGTGAAGGTGGGACCGCGAGCGCAAAATTACCAACGGTAACGGCCGGGCTGGGGCCGACTTTGTGTGCGGTATTTGGCGATAAGAAACCCGCGATCGTCCAAGAACGAGATAAACGGCCCGCCATCATTGCTCCCTATTAGAACAGTGGGAGGGGGAGGGGGGTCCAGAGTTTCCATCTTGTGCAGAGAGAAAGAGTGTAAACGGGAAGCCCCCGGGCGGGAAGAAAAAAAAACTGTAGCAAATTTACACAAATGATGGAATCATTAGAAGGTAATTGCTCAAAATTGTTTCGAGCCATTCCCATTTCCATGCGGTACCGGTGGCTGGTGTGCTGCAAGCTGATGTCTTTCGGTGCCCAGAGGACGGTGCGCGAAAGGGACCCGTAAATCCGAGAAAGTACACCAAACACACGGGAACGGGAGCAGAGAAAATAATTTACACCAAAACGCCTCTTTTCACGAGCAGATCGCGTAGGACCGGCCGGCTGGGCCGGGTCGGTGTGGAACGAATCCCGGGCGGCTCCGGAGTGATTCTTCGGTTCATTTAGAAAAATATGTTTATGACGAAAGGCGAATATTGATAATTTGGATCGAATTTTGTGCCCCCTCCGGTGGGGATCTCCGCTCGCGGGGAAGGGTAGAAGATAAACTACCGTTACGGGGAGAAAGACCTCCAATGGTTCTACATTGCCGTGCCGTGCCCAGAGTGGCCTCCGGCGAACTCTGGTGAGGTCGATTTAGAGGGGGAAAGTTGCGCACAAACTCGCTAGCACCAGTTGCGCCTGGCGAGCGTTTGTATGCTACCCAAACCCTAATCGATCCTGTTGAAGCAGTGAAAGCAGTGGCGATAGTTAGTGTGCGGCAAAGTGCGCAAATATGACGATCAAAATGTGCCGCTGAAAAAAAAGCTCTTAAAGTGACTATTTTTTTTTGTAGTTCTCGCCCGTGAAAACCACAAAGCGCAGGAGCGGGAAAAAATGAATCAGGACGTGCTACCATAATGAACTAAATTAAAATTCAAGCAATGTTGAGCACAACCCGGCCAAGGTGCTAAAGTCCGACCAGCAACAGCTTTGCTGCAAAACATTTAATAAATTTTTGGTGCCTTGCCTCTCGGTCGGTGAATAACTTTCTCGGTGGGGCTTCTCCCGAAAGCCGCCCGATTGCTGTCTGGCGATTGGCAAAATCGCTTGCCGACAGCGGTGTCCCGGTCTCCCTAATGGCATCAAATTACGAAAATTATTCGCCACTTGTCCACGTTAGAGGGGATGAATCGGTAGCCACCTGTGCGCCGGGTGCGATTTTGCGGTCGGCTGTGCCTTTTTGTTTTTTAAAAGTTTTTTTTATTATTTTAGTGACAATTTTAGCAGGGGATGGTTCGGTTGCCGTATGTTTTTATTACAAAATTGTTGGCTACATAAGGCGTCTGACGTGAATTTGACTTCATATGTTGATTATTTTTTTCTATGTATCATCATGTAATGCTGCTTTACAGTTTTACGAAAAAAATATCAGAAGATGAAGAACTTTGAAGAGAAATGCGTATCTGATTTTTTTATCAAGTTTTATATTTTTATTATGATTATTATTTTTCAGAAATTGCAATAATTGCTCGATGTCTCCAGCAAAATTATTATTTGTTTCGTACAAACTCACAAATTTCATCTCATCCTTATTCTGGGCCCATTACTGCCGTTTTGCCGACTTATTGACATTCGAACCGGAAATTCTACTCATCACCACGAATCCAAAGGCTGGAACCGGCGCTCATAGTTAAACCACGGCAAAAGATGAGTTTGAAATAAAAAAGATTCTTGCGCTAGCGTGAGCTCTTTTCATCGGTATCCAAAAAAAAAGCCGAAAAGACGAATCAGAGACCGTTGGTACCGTTCTTCAGGGAAGGGCGGCTTGTGCCACGCTCGGCAACAAACATTGTTGCCACCGTTGGCATGAATTATAGACAATTCTCCAGTGATTTGTGCCGATAATGATGGCGCGTACCTTGCGGTTTAACAATTACCCAGCCGCCACCCTTTTCCCACCCAAAGTCTCCGCGGGTTGGGTTCGGCGTTGGGCGTTCGATAGCGAAGGCAAGAATGCCGTTGTGCGCCGGCCGGGCGTTACTCCACTTGCTCCACATTCTGGCACAGGAGAGATTTTTCCAGCCCGGAGGAGAAGGAGCAGAAAAGGAAAAGATGCGGATTGAGCGATCATTGGCTCTTGGCAAATTCCTAAACACATGGGTCGTACCATCCCGCCGTTTGCTGGTCGCCGGCTGTTACCGGGGGCGACCGTGGTCTTCGGATGTTTCGGATCGGTACAGGACAGCCATAACCGGGGATTGGGCGTCGTGTCAAGAGCAACAAAGAAAAGAACACAAAACGAGCGCATGTTAATCAAGGTGGTTACATAATGACATGATGGTCAGACACAGCTGGAACGGGTCTTGTTTGGCAGTTGTACAATAGAACAGGGAGTTAAAAGATACTCTTCGCATTTTCATTTCAAAAACTCTTTGTAAACTGAATAAAAATACACAATTGACCATTTATTTGCCGAGCACCTTTTTGACGCGCAAAAATAATCCCCCAAAACCAAACAGCACCAAACGCGGGTGTTAATGACCTTCCGGTATGGTGTGGCGGTAGCAGGGCACACCGGAGGGCGGAAAAGGTCAGTTCATTGCCTTCTCGCTGCCGGTGCTCATGATCGTGATAGCAAAACTAACGCGAAGAATACGACGACGCGCGCACAGAACCCGCGATGTATGTAGCGTCACGGCACGCGGCAGGGAGGCGCGTGGTTAAGGCTGCTACAGTTTCTGGTACCGTGCTGTGCGATGTTTTGTGCGCGCAGAAATCCTATCCGCGGGATTGAAGAGCGCAAACGACAACTGAATTTCGCTGTTTCCCGCCTGGAGGGGGAGGGGTCGTCGCTGGTGCGGCTGTTGAAGTCTTTTGTTCGTAAATGTGATGATAAATGAGCGCCGTCAGCCGGAGGGCTTAAATGACGCACTGTTTGGTGTTGGATACTCGATAAAACGGTTTCACAAGTTTAATGTGTATTATTCGAAAACAAAATAAGAAAACAAAAAGTTCAGCAGGACGTTTGCTTTCATTCGACCCCGACTGTTCTATTATACAACCGATCGGTATTGTGTCGTTATCTTTCAATCGGTTGAGCTGAGGGTTGGCGAAAGGGGGGAGATCAGTATATTGCCGACTCTAGGGTCATCTTGCTGTCGTTTCGCTCTCGTATTCGCTTCCAGCTGGTACTTTTGACCTTTACACGGGGTGTACATTTGCATGTAAGCTAACTAGATCAAAACGAACCCTTGCTGATTCCTCCATAGATCTTAGCGTAATAAAACTTTATGGGAGGGGCATTAGAGTAGCCCTACAAACCACAGTATGATAGAAAACCGTAAAAAGAAGAAGGTCCGTGTCTGTTTAATCTCGCTTGCTCAAACACCAGGCGTTTCAGCGGCCGACGATGTTTGCCGATTTTGGTGTGGTTGCGGTGCGCATGCTACAAAACTGCAGCCATGTTCGCAGGAGCATTGAACAGCGGTTCTATCGTGTGGTATCACCCATTACCGTTATGTTTGCCTCCCGAATGTTGCCTACCGCCAGCTATCGGTGTTAAGGATCGGTAAACACAAAACTGCAGCAGCACCAACACGTCGTCGTTGCAGTTTGATGCAGTTCACACCCAACACCACCTTATACGGTGGGTGGCGGCCATCGACGGTCAAAGCCCCCGGTGAGTGTGGCCAAACCTCCACTCGGCGTGAGGAAAAAGTTCAGTCATCCGACATAATGAGGCATTCGGGGGGTATGGCGTGCCGGTGTTAAGGGATAGCTTCGGCTGGAACGTTGGCTGTCAGGGATGCTGCTGACTTGGACTTCGTGTTCCAATGCACTCCCACACCTAAAACCGATCGTTCTTTAAGATACTGGATGGTCTTGCAGGCAAAGCTTGTTTAGGTGCTTTTGATTGTTATTGAAGAAATTTCTAATGGTCTTTCCTGATTTTCTGTGTGAATTATTTTGAAATTGAGATAGCTTCTGGTAAGTAAAACCATTTCCAAAATGTTTCAGATAGGGTTTTAAGAAGGACTAGTATACAATATTTAATATGAAATATAAATAAAAAGAAATATATTAAAATTATTAAAATATAATTTGAAATAAAAGTTATTTCTTTTTTTGTTAATGATATAATTGCTACTCTAACCATTAGGCAACGAAACAATTTTGAGTTGATATAATAAGGATCCTCTAGATTTGGATTCTGTTTTTATTTGCGATTTTTATTCAAGTTCATATTGATTGGTTTCAATATGATTTCACTTTTTTTTATCATAAACAAATATATCTAAAAAAATGTATGGCAGCAATTTTTTTTAGTAGCAAAAAACGACCGTCGAAATATTACAAAAAAACTATTACAAAAAAAACCAAAAAGCTGCTTTTGCTACAGTGCATATTCCATTTTCCCTCGTTGTATCATAATTTAACCGGATGACCGGTCGTTGGATTATTATCTCATCTGTTCACCATCAAACCGGTGTTGGCTGCATACACAGAACACCAACGTGCTGATCCTGACGCAATAGCATGCGCGATTATCTGCTGCCGTGAGGTTTTCTTTTTGCTATCGTCTGCCTGTTCGTCGGCACTGAACCTGCCGACGTTGTCAGTTGTTGTTTTAGTTTACATTCTCGAACCGAAACGACCTTGCAAGATCATTACTTTTATTTTTCATCGCCTCGAGCGGCTTTGCAGAGGCCAACCACAATCTGCTGCCCCGTTCCATTATTATTCTCGCGCCTTTCGTTCCATTTCCTTCCGTTGTGTTGAGTGTATGGGTATGCCTGGTCTGGTTTCGTTCTGCGACTGGTACGCGAAGTTGATGATGTGTATGAGACTGTTTCAGTGGAAAGTATATTTAATTTAATGAGTATTGGCATCACTACGGCGCGCAGGTGTGTATTAATGCATTATTTTTTGTGTTGCCGCATTCTACAAATTGCAGTGCGCTGTAGATGCCGGTTTGGAGTATGAGCAAAATAAATAAATTGTAGAATAACCGCATAAAATACTCGAAACTTTAGTATTCAATTAAAATCTGGCATATTCTTCTTAACGCAAGGGTTTTGTTTTTTCTCATTCCACCTTAAATAAATCAAATGATCATGCATTCTAAGCCGACCAGTGTGGCAAGAAAGAAGCCCGATAAAAGACTCATCGAATAATGCCATCATTTTAATGTCAGAAGCCTAATGGAACAGCGCCGCCTGCTGCCAACGTTCTGAGCGCGTTCGAATTACAGGTTGTACGTGACGCATCATCGACAGGTGAATTTGTGACGGCTTTTAAGATTTCTTTGGTTGTAGAGTCCCGCGAGTTAGTATGAGCGTTTGCTTAAAATCTCTTGATTCTTTTCGTATGCTCATGAACACAGCACAAATTTTACGTTCTGCACGGCTTGCTTGCTTCGCATAGGCAACTGACTTCTCGTGTCCAATTTCAAGGTTAGATATTGTAAAATTGACTGGGAATTGAGATGGTGTTGAAAAACCAAACCAAACCAAAAGTATATTTATCAATTGAATAAAATAAACAATTAAATCGAAATAAAATAATTTAAAAGGGGTTCTTTACTAAAAAAACACTAATATACTCCTTTCTACTCATTTCTGTTTACTTATCTGAATCTTCATGTTTTCTTTTTTTCCTTCAGGTACGGTATTTTATACATGTTTCATTTGGTTACATCGAGTTGACGTTGTAAGTACTTCTTGTTCGTAAAGTCATAAATTGTTTTAAATATCAAAATTAGTACAAATAAATAATTTTTTTATTATTTTAAAGTGTTGTAAAAAATCAAAATCGAGCTATAAATTGATGAAGAAATTGATTTCTAATTACCTTTTTTTATATTGCATTTCAATTTTCTAAGTTCCACGTTGTAAGTGTCGTTCTTTTTTAAAAAGTAAATTATCTTTAAAAATAATCATTCCTTCACCTTCAGTGTAGTAAAAAAAATGGCTCGATATATTGCCCCGTTGGCTTCTTTCACACCTTCAACCGACTCATTCATCTTCAACCGTCACCGGCAACGGCAGCAAACGAATTGTGGTTGATTGATCGATGACTTGGGCGGTATGATTGCTGCTCGTGGAGATGATCACGTCGTTGTCGGCGTGCAGGCGAGCAGGCTTTCATCGGCCGGTGCCAGCTAGGTGCGATAATAACCATGCGCGAAATGTCCCTCGAGCGATCGATGAGAGCATTATGCTTTTGTTTTGTTTGAGCACTGCACTTTTAACGCCGTTTGTGTCTGGGTGCCAGATTTGCCAGACGCGACGCGCTGGGATTGTGACGCTCGGGGGAAATTATAGGTGTGATAATTGAAATATGATGTTTGATTGCCGTTGCCTCTTCAGCCGGCTGCACGACCTGGCGTGTGGAAAATTGATTTATTGGCTTACGGAAAAGGTTACATTCGTGGCTCGGTGTCACCGCCTGGTGAGCGTTTGGATGGTGTGGGAAAAAAACAAAATTTTCGTTAAAATAGTTCACAAAGATTTAAATTGCTTTTTTCGTATATTTTACTAGCTTTTAAAGCTTCTCATATAAAAAAAAAACAATTGCTATAAATCTCACTTCAAGTATCATTCCAACGACTGCTGTCGTTGACCTGGCGGACGTGAATTTGAGAAACGCTCCCGTAGCGGCAGAATTCCGATCCGATCGATGCTAATGAAAATGTTTTGCTGTGAAAAATCAACAATCGATCGTAGCCCGATTTTATCGTCCGAAAGACGTGCGGCGCTGCGCGGGAGATTAAACCAACACCGGAGTTGGGCTCGAAGTTTTCCCATGCTACCGGTGTAACGAATGGATTGATGGAAACCGATGCCTCGCAGGTTCGCATCGGATCGGCCAACCAGCTGTTGAAAGAATGGACAATCGGATCGGGTTGTTAGGATGGAACACTTTTAAGGCGCGGTGGATCGTGTTTATTTGTCTCTCTCTTTCTCTCTCTCTTTTTTTTATTTCTGTCCCTCTATCTCTCTCTGGTAATGCGTGACGCGGAATTTACAATTCCCAAAGCATAGCGTTCTGAGCGAAACGCTGGGAGATCATAAAGTTCCGACAGGTATTAAGCATTTAATCGATTAACTGGCGGTTCTGGTGAGCTGCAAAAAAAATACAACTAGTGCTTGTTTGATCAGTTTGTGTGTATAAAGAAAAATTCGGTTCAAAAATGTACACTCATTTCAAATATAATTTTTTTTGCACGTATTCATATAGCATTGTATTTTTGCAAAAAAAAACAATTGTGTGAGTTTTTGAACGTCTACCGACAGCTTATGCTTTTGATATTGTACAGACAACTATCCCAAATTTTCGATAATTGGGGTAAATTAAACTTATATACCACGATACTATAACATTTTGCATAATTTGTTTAAATATTTTCTTGGGAATTAGCTAAACCTCAGTTAAAGATGTTTAATTATTAATTTATATTTTCAAACCAGTCATTCCGTGTTCTGTTCCGGTACGTTCATCTTATGGAAACATGATGGAGTTTCACTTTCTCGTGACCTTTCCTAGCAACCGGCTCATTCAATGTCACCAAAATTGCGCTTGTCACGAGCATATTTTTCCCGGGCCCATTTTGCGTCCCTCTAGCATTCAAATCGCTGACAACTGCAATGCATTTCCGCCAGACAGCGACGGGTGGTGTACCCCATTTCAAATCGATCAGCCTAAGCGAGCGTTGGTTCAGCGGGAGCCGGTCGTGTCTGGTTTAAATGTTCGGCGTGAGTTTGACTTTGACATTCATTTTTTTTGTTCTGCTGCTCCCATGCTCCCTGTTCCAGCTCTGGGTAGACCTTTCCCGGTTGGAGAAGAGAAACTCAAATTGGGTCAGAGCAACAAAAAAAATAAGGCACATCTTTCTGGAGACGAAGGTTGGGAAGGAAGGTCGAGGTGAGCGATATTATTCTCCGGCAAATTGCTGTCACTCGAACCCAACCCCGAGCGTCGTCCCGTGTGTCTCGAATGCACTGAGAATTTAACATTCATACATCAATAAATTTCAGAAAATGGCATTCTCTCGAAAAAAAAATACGGCAGGACGGACTTCCCGGGCCATGTGTCACTCCGGAGCGCATCAACTTCCCGCGTAACGCATTGTGACAGTCACAGAGCAGCAGCGGCTGCAGGAGCATCGTATCTGTCTGTCCGTCTGTCTAACTGTCCGTAGAAATGTGCTGCGTCCTCGAGCGTACGTTCGACGGAGTCTACGGACGAAAACACCCAGTGATACCACCCTGCTGTGGGACCGGGTATTTATTTTTAATCTCTCCCCGTTCGGTGGGCTATCAGACCCGGGGGCAGGGTCGAAAGGGGACGCAAGCGCGGGGAGGAAACAGTCCTGGCCGAGTGGTGTCGAGCAATTAACGTCTCCCCGGGTTCACTGCTTTTACATACGGCTCCATCAACTTCAATTAGACGGCTGACCGATGGAAAAACGAAACACTGACACATATATGCCGGGGCAGGATGCGAACCAAACCTACCACGCATCCGCGTGCATGCCGCGGGAAAATAGGTTGAGTGATATTTGCACCGAAACAAACAACGCACAAAAACACAAGGAGGCGGGAGCGTCACGAGGGGCAACCAACATGGAACGAACTGAACGAGTGCAAGAAGAAAGAAAAAACAACAGCAAACCTTTCTTCTCTCTTTGCCCTTCTAATAATGGATGCTGAGTGGAAAGCATACAGGCTGCAGGCGGCTCTAATGAATGTTGTTTTCGCAATGATTTCGAATGCTCGTTTTACTGCTCGATGGAGGAGGATTACAAATTATTCGTGTTTTATACTACGTATTTTTAACGTTTATTTGCAAGAATAAGTTTCATGTTATTGTTAGTTTCTTTTTTGCTCGTTACTTTTTGCTTTTTGATTTCGGTTTGTTTATTTTTGTGTTTGGTTTCATTTTTTAAAAATTTTTCACTGAACAATTCTTTTTTCTTTTGTTTGTTTAATAGTATGGATAAACTTTTAAACAATAAATGAATGAAAACATCAACAGATAAACAATATCAACAATTTGTATGTAAATATATAAACATTTTTTATCATTTTAAATTATTATAGAATAACTCTAGCATTTAATAAATAATTCAAATAATTCTTCAGGCTTACTTTAGATAATTTACTTCTAAATTGTATATCCGATGATGACACTGGTTATTACTGTTTTCATTCGATGGATAACATCCTTGGATTTTTTGCATGTTCCCCACTAATTAATATTTGCACACAGCCAGAGGAATGTCGTGAAGAATATGACCCGTTCACCTCAAAATCCGACCGCGTGTCTGCACTCACTTTCACAACGTGCCTGTGCTAACCGCATCCACTGGAAGCGGTGGATCAGGATCGGCTTTCGAAAATCATCGACACAGCGTCGATTGGGAAGAGCTAGGAATTTAGCGTCCGAAGCACCGAAAAGAAAAATAGATCTGACAGCACACTGGACGGCTATTTTTTTTTCGTTCGCCCTGCACTATCCTGGTGCTGCCCGTGGTGACCTAGAAGAGGAACGCGACGTGTCGTCGTGTCGTTCCGCTGTGCATGCACGCTTGCCTGTCGCTTGAAGTGATATTTATTTAGCATGAAATAAAAATAAACCAACATTGATGGTGGCCACCAGACCGGTGGCGGGAGGAAAGTGGAGTGAAAATCACGAACTTTCTGCACACAAATACACAACCACACGTATATATTTCCGGTGCGGAGGGGTATGGAAAAAAATCGAGACCACCGGGTGACTTGAGGGTCCGACGGAGTCCCTGTGTTCAGGAGTGGCACGGGAGAAAATGTTTCGAATTTATTTGCATTTTGCTCTGATTACTGACCCCCGCGTTGGGGGGAGTGGATGGCAAAAAGGGGTCTGAGGAGTCCGATACCATATTTCACCCCATTTATGATGAACCTCCCCATCACCACCTCAGGGCGAAAGGAAAGCCCCCGCGAGTGTAAGTGTCGCGAGCGTTTTCGATTGTGGAGCTCTCGAAGAAGCTCAAGAAGTCTAATGCGAGCGAGGAAAGCGATGGAGGTCGTGGATTGGTGGACACCCACCCAGAGCTACACGTACCTACAGGGTGACACTCCCCTAACAGGGCTTTGCAAGATTGTAAAAGGTTCCGATTTTTTTTTTGTTTTTCCCCACCTTAATGCACACACATGTATTTGAGGCGAAAAACGGGCGGCTGAAAATGTAACCTTCCAGCAGCACAGATGCCAAAAGGAAGAGGTGGTGTCTCGTTTTCGCAGCGGCCACAGGCAGCGGGAAATGAAAAATCGTGAGCACCGTTGAAAAGGCCATCACCAAACGTCATCTGTAAATGGGTCGCTTGCTTGTTAGTGGAGGTTATGATCGGAGTGTGGTGCATGCATTTTGCTCGTGCAAAACCAACGCCGAGCCGAGCGCGCGCGCACGGGAGAGTTATGGTTTCGAGATGTAGCGAACTCCACCTCGACCAACTCCACTACCACCGCGAAAATCGACATCCATGAGCGGGCGCTAGGAAAAAGAACGCAAAACTCGAGCACGCCCGTGTCTCCTGGCGGGTCCAATTGTTTTGCCAACTCGGCCGGGATCTGGTCCGGGGCCGGGAGGGAAGTCCGGCTGGTGGGACCATTAATTTCAAGTACGAACAGCACTGAACGGTGGTGTGTAGGGGGAGATGATAAGGTCGCAGAAATGAATAGGGTATGTGTAAGGCTGGTGCCTTAGCCGTATGAGTTTAGTTTTTCCAGGCTCGAGATTGACGCTACAAGAGGGAACATCGTTACTGCACATTGTTGAATAAACGGCCGCTCCCTGCACTCCGTCAGCTGGTTGGCCTGGAGTTGCTGTTAGCATCATTTGTTTGCGTTAGGCTAAGTGGTTTATGATAAACGGGTGGGTTTCCCTTGTAATGAGGTCGGTATTGTTTAAATTTCATTTACAGATCGATTTCCAATATTATTGCTAGGGACTGCTGGCCTCTACCAAAAGGAATAAGCAGTCGGAGTAAGATCCGACAGTTTGAACATAACTAGAAGGGGTTATAATGTGTTTTTACCAAGTGAAAGTGAAAGATTGTAGGGACCAAATTTCAATTCGCGATTCTTTGGTTGTTTAAGCCCAAAAATCTAGTATAATATCATTGCTTTGATATCATTTGTCTACGCGCTATTATTTAGGCTCTTTAACCGCTAAAAAAAATCATGATGAATTCTATTAATGCTAGGAACGAAAAATGTCGGAAATTATTTCTCTAATAAACACGTCTGATTTTCAAAAAAAAAGTTATCAACATTTTTCCTCGAATCAATCTTACAGCTCGTAAACAACTAAACATAGCAACATAGCTCATAGGTTTTCGGCCATTTCTCACCGCTTCAGAACAAAAGTTCACGCCGATTGCACCAGCTTCGCCTCCTCCACAATTCCCAAGCGCGTTCCAAACATCAACAGAGCTTCCCGGGCGGGTTTGTATCTTCAAAAGCCGCGCTTCACCCGCGAAGTGTTACATTCAGCGTGCTCGACAATAAAGACAACAGTAACGGTAGCCTCAACAATGGTGTAACATCATCTTCCCTTACATAACCGCCTGGCCCGAGCGCAGACATAGCATCCCTTTCGAACTTTTAAATTACCATCTCCGGGCGGGTGCGCGCCCATAAAGTGTTATAATAATAACGCATATATTGTATCACGATCTGGTGGTGGGATCATATCGTGTGCATTATGTGTGCGCGCTCTTCCCGAGAGGGCTTCCTCGTGGGTAAATCAGTCAAATCCGGGTCCACCGGAACGGGCTTTACGTAGCGGTAGCGGTGGCTCTATCTCCAAACCGCAGTCATGGATCGTCCAGAATCATGTGACCGCACGCACCAAAAGCCCTCAGTACATACCGCCCTGATGGATGTGTTTACGATGTGTGCGACGTCGGGCTGTTCGTGACGCGTGCAAGTAACGTCGCGGGTATAGAAAAGCTCGAACGTACTTCATCATTACTGGGCCCCGGCGTGTGTACGGCTCGATGTAGATAGCGACCAAGCTGCTGCAGTCATCTGCGGTCGCATCTTCCTCAGGGAACTGGCGAACGACGTATTGAAAACTCGTCCGTCCTTTCACTCGGCGAACGGAACGGGAACAGCTCGGTATCCAATTTTTCTGTGTAATAAATATTTTCGATTTGCCAACGTAACCTCGCAACAATGCAACGTTCTGGGGAACGCTGCTGGAGACCGGCCTTAGCAGGAAAGTATCGCTCGGTGGCCTCATTTTGTGGTCTAATAAATTACATTTTCATGCAACCGGCAGTGCAGACCACAGATGATCAATATGTAATAAAATAGTGACCATCATGACCTCAAAGTTCATTTCGCTTGCTCCGATGAGGAGAAAATTCTGTTGTGATGAAAAAAAATTGGAAATTGTATTCGTTCGAAGGAACTAGAGCAATAATTTACAATTTCTATTAGATTTATTTACTTCGAATTTGAAGCAAAGTTAATAATTTATGTGCTTCAAAATCGATAGCTCGTAGTTTCCTTTTGCATCAAAAAATTTCTCATCGTTTTAAATATTTCCTCGCCTTCCTGGTATTGCGCTCGATTTGTCTGAAATCAATCAACGGACATTCGTCCCCCGATTGTCGCTCCCAAAGGCTCGACGCCGCACGAATGGTTCGGGAGGCCAGCGCGGGACGCACTTTAACTTGCATAATTGGCCTGTCGATGGCGCATCCTGTCGAAGTTTCGCCATAACTTTCGTACTCTCCGGACGAGGTGCGCTCAATCGATCGTTCGGCGAATAATGTCACCGAGTTTGGGACCACCACCACTTGCACGGGTGGAACAGGGCTGTTCAATTGAAAAACGTTGGAAGAGAGCGATCCGATTGAGTACGCCAAATTGTCCTCGACATCAGCTTCCAGTTCCAGCTCAAAATCTCCACCGCCTAACGATACGACCGAATCGCTATTGATGGAGAAATTTGCCGACTCGACAGCATGATTCTCATCTTCGCTGCTGTGATGCTCCGGAACGGTTGGTTCCGTCGGCTGCGGGGGCTTCACTTGTTGCGTATCACCGACGGATGACTCGCAGGAAGTGGTTGAGGCCGCAAGGCTCTGCAATAATTTATCAATTTCATGTGGCATTAGCTGTCGGCAGACAATTTTTCGTGGCACAAAGTTTGCTGGAGCGCTGGAACCATCGTTTTGGTTCAGTTGCTTCTTTTGGCATTCGATTTCGGTCGCATTCGAAGCTGTGGAGGAATCACTTCGTACATTCCTAATGATTCGCTTTAGCTTCTCTAACGTCAAACGCTACAATAAACAAAAAAGGTATTTTAAATAAAACTTTTTATATGAAATATCATATTACCTCTACTCACGTTGGATGTATTACTTTGTTTGGATTTATTCATTCTTCTGAATAGCAAAGCGAAACATTTTGGTCACCATCTCCTCCGTTGCTAACTGTCAAGGTCTACATTGGCTACTTTGATTGATACTCGAGGAATATGATTCTCGTGTTTCTGATTTGATTTGAAATTTAATGTTAATTATAACAACTTTCATTCATAATGCGGTTAACACGATTTTTGTCCTTACAGAAAGTTTATGGCTAAAGGATCCATTTCGGAATTAAATTTCCTCTCGCCATTCATATGCGGGTCTATAAAAACCCAAAACGATGAATCTTTTAATATACAGCAAACAGAACAGCTATTAAATCTTGCCCGTCACTACTTTACGACCGTTTCGCTCATCTTCCCGATTGTCGTCGTGCGATATGCATGCCGCACAGCGGTATCATTCTTCACGTCACAAATCTCGGAGCGAAGTCAAAAAATTGCCCATCTCCAAGCGACGGATTACATTACGGCTGACCGCACGGTAAATTTATTCATGAGCGACTCGCATTGATATATCACCGGAACGACCGAACGGCTGGTTACATCTTGGTAACCGCAGAGTTTTCCCCACCGTTGACAGGATTTCCGGCTGGCCGGTGGAAAAGCCAGTCTTCCCCTTCTCGCTCTCTGCGGAACGCGCATCAATTATCTGACGATCCCATCTTGTGCGCGTCTCGAGCGTGCGTGAAGGTGGAGGGAGGGCGTTGTAAATCAAACAACATCTTGACAACACTTTAATGACCAATTTCGGGCTGCTCCCAGACCTTGTGCTTCTTCGGCCAGGATCCTCCCCACAGCTGCTGCAGCGGTGGGAATTGCAACGCCGCAGGATCTCCGACCGTTCGTGCCGGTTCGGGAGCCTCACAGCATCATCGTCACCGTAGCTGAAGCAACTTCTTAATTTCCTTCTGCCAGCCATCAGCAGCACCAGTACCATTTGCATTAAATTTTATGGTGCCAACGGTTCTTTATGGTTCGCCCCGCAAGGGAGATGCTTTGGTGCGTCCACATCATGAGTCTGGTGGTTCATCTTAAAATAATGAAACCGAAAGTTCGTTTCAACCGTCGGTTTCGGACCGTTGGGGAGCGAAACTTTGCGGACGGTTTCGTTGCTTTGGAGGGACCGCGCGGGACGGAGATGAGATGAGATTGATAGCGCCGGTTACTGCAACACAGCAGAGGGACCTTACAATTTTATTTAACTTTTCGGTGACAACTTTTGTCAACACGCGAAAAGACGAACGATATTGACAGAAGTGGCAAAGAATATGCTGGAATAGGGAAAGTAAAATTAGTGATGCAGTTCGCGTGTCAAATCTCACCAGATGCGATTATGCCATTAAATGTTTGCTTCAAGGACATGAGACCTAGCATTAATGGTTTACCGTTGTTTTCTTGGTGTTTAACATATTTTTTTATAAGGCCGCTACTTCCGATCATAAATAAATAAATAAGTAAACTATATATCTTATTAAACAAACATAACCCTCGAATTTATTGCCTGTGCTAGTAAAGATCAAATTTCAATATAAAAACAGCTTAATATTTTAACGACACCATTCTACCAAACAAGTGAACAGTGTTTTACCTTTAAAACGTCCCTATCGTGTAAAAAATCGGAAAAGGATTGTAAAAATAGTTACAAATTCTTATCATTCATCAAAATTTAAATATGTTAATATTAACTAAAAAATCGAATCGAGTGTTCACGATTTTTAGATTGTGTATGCATTTTTGAAAACAATTTATTCTGTTTACAAACAATTAAATTTAAATTAAATGAGAGCTTAAATTCTAATGTAAAAACGGCATAATAATTTGCACTTCATGCCGGCACATTTCAGCGAGTTGATAATTAATGCTTGCGATGCGTGATGCCCGGTAGCTCCTGTCCGGGTGCTACGCGCGGTCTTCATTAACGATAAAGCTTTATCTAGCAGCCCGGCACGAAAACCGTCGTATTGGCTACACTGTTTTGCAATTATTCCGATCCGGAGGTCGAACCGAACGCTCCGTGCAGAGTCGTTTTCCTCCCTGCCGGCAAAGGACACCGGTGGTGGTTGTGTTCTTGCTTTTGCCATTTCCAGCCGCTGACTTGTGGCGATGCCATCCAGACCTTGGCGTGTCCGCGGGAGAAGTCACACGTTACATGCGGGGAAGAAAACGAGCGAAAACCCCTTCCAGGTGCTGCCGGTCCTACCATCTACGGCCAGACGGGTAGAAGCGCATAGCTTGTAACTGTGACCGTGAAGATGTCCAGCATTATCGAAGCGTGCCGACGGAAGAGTAGCCAGGAAAGTGCATGAGTGCTGGCGTTTTATTTGGACGACACGAACTGCGCCGCGCCTGCTGCGTCCGTAGCTCTTGCAATGTCGTCCTCTGCCAGTGGTCGATGCACAGAGGCTTCGTTAAATTGGCGTTTGGCGCACCAGCCAAGAACACAGTGGAATCGTGCAGCTGGGACGGTTTCCGCGACATCGGGAAGATCCCTTTTGTGCCGTGAAGCTACATCGCAGATAAGAATTCATCGATTGCTGATGCCTTTTCGTGTCGTGCTTGAGCCGCGTCGACTTTGGCTTGGAAGGTGTCTTTGGTGTCTTGTGGCTGGGCTGCGCATTAAAGCTAGACTTGATACATCGCGCCTCAGTTGGATGTCCATCTGTCGGTGCCCTCGGTGTGTTTGTGTGTGTGTGTGTGTGGGTTGTGTTGAATCGAACCGCTTAGCACAGCGGGATCCGGACCTACTCAATCGGTGATGGCGTCGATGGCGTTCTTGAGACATGTCGTTCCACGAGACCCAGACCGTTGCACCAGGAGACCATTCCTCCCCAGGGACCTTTCCCCCGAAGATGGCTGGAGCAGACCCATCGGACATCTACCGGAGTGGTTGCAAATGAATTCTGTACGCTCGTTACTCACGCGTTCTCGACCATACCAACCGTGCCAACGAATGGACGACACTGTTCCGTTGATTAGGACAATCTAGCCAGTCGACGGTCTTACGGCGTTGCTGCTGCCGTATTTTTTTTCCATCTTCGTTAACCTCACGTGTCGCCACGGTCGCACTTTGCAGGACACAATTAGTGGAATACGGTAGCATCGGGCATGGATCTTAACGGCACCATATTAGGAGTGTGTGTGTGTGTGTGTGTGTGTTATGCTAGGTCCAGGTGTTCGCACGCACGCAGGGGTACATCGACACCTGCGCTGCGAAAAATAAATTCTCCCTTGGGTGGCTGCAGCGAACAGCCTTTTTCGAAAATTATCTCGATCTGTCTGTGTGTTTCTGTGTATGTGTGTATGGGTGCGTCGTGTTTTCCCACCAGGTTGGACGCCGGAACGTACGGTCTAGCAGCATCCATATGTAACACTCAATCTGATTGAAACACATCTCCTCGGGTTCGGTCTCTTCAAACATCGTCTTAAAATATTGCGTTTCGCCGTAAAAATAGAAAGGTCCATAAAATAGCATGAATTTACTCGCACTTAAATCAATAAAATGGCTACACTGTTTATAAACCGCAACAACTTTTCGACACTGCGGAGCAAAATTACATTCCCACGAAGGAAACCTCCCTCATTCCGCTGGAAGCTCGCTCCGCAACGCTTTATAACTTGTGATTTTCGATGAAATTGGTTTTTCTCCTCAAATATGTTTGGCCATCGTTTGGGCCAGGCGGGAAGGGGTTCCACATTTGAACACACATCGATCATTTTCCATTCCTAACACGCTCTCCTCCACACAGAAGTGTTTGTTTGTGTTCTAAACCACACGGAGTTTTCCATTGTCAAGTGTGGCGAGTAAGGGAAATTGCAACGGATGGTGTTTGGTGTTTCCGTGGTGGGAATTTATTTTTCTCTTTATCTCTGCCCCGCAAGGCACAACCAAATTTAGCGTTGCTCCGGACGACTTCTCGAGGCATGGTCCCGGGAAGCCGAACGCCCGGTCCCTAATTTCCGCACGTTGTCAGTCCCCATTTCCGCTGTTCGTGTGGCAACTGTGCCGGAGGAGTTTTTTTTTCGTATAGGCATATTTTTAAAATCGCCCGGTTTTGTTATGTCTATCCCAAGAAGCGCGCTGCACGGGGGAGTATCGATTGATTGAATATTTTACCCACGAATCCTGTTTCGTACACACGTAGCAGGAAAGTTAAACATTAAAATCAGCATCACGTGGAGGAAGGAGCTGGAAAGCACTCGAAGCGCGTGAAGCGTATATCAATAAATACCAACCGCTTTGAGGCGCTCTCCTATGGCAACCTGGAACCGAAACTCCAGTGGGAAACTTTTTCTTTCCGCGAAAGGATGAGAATCTCTAATATGCTCATAGTATTCAGGGTAGAAGCGCACAGCGCCCAGATCAAC
The DNA here is from genome assembly GCA_000956215.1 of Anopheles farauti No. 4. NCBI lineage: Eukaryota > Metazoa > Arthropoda > Insecta > Diptera > Culicidae > Anopheles > Anopheles farauti No. 4. The sequence goes on along the minus strand of JXWZ01003146.1, from coordinate 71,158 downwards.
CGCGGCTAAAGTTGGGCTTTGCAGCCAAAACACAGCACAGCACCACGGCACAGAAGGGCTTCTTCAGTCGTCTTTTTTAATCGACTCGGCGGTGGCGGTGGCGGCTGGTGGGTGGTATGTGGGTTAATGTATTATGCAACGCAAGCATACATGCCCATTATCCGCTCGAAAGCCGATGTAACAAAAGGCGAGTGAGCGTGCGCGCACACGCTCTGATTATATATTGTTGTTTCCATCCGGGCACCGGGAAAGATGGGATCGATCGGTGTAACAATTATGATGGCCGGGGTAAATGAATGTTATGTGGAGTTTTACGATTTTTTTTTGTTTGTGTGTGAGTGGTACGTTCTTTCAATCGATAGATTTTATATGAATCGGGGTTTGGGAAGAGAGAAATGTATGCGGTTAATTATTTGTCATGTACTGTATTTCATGTTGCATTTGGGGTTTTAAAGACTTTATTTTATTAGGTGTTTCAGCCTATATTTCATTAAAAAGATTTGCTGAATTGAATCAAGAAGGAACACATAATGTAGGACCATTAAATTAATACGTGTGTGATTTGTTACTTCGTTAATCTCTTTTACATCAGAATCTTCTAAATCAGAACTTAGTATGTTACTGTGTAAAATCTTGTATGAACTTTCATGCTCACCATGACTGTACATTAATTTAAATATAAAAATATTAAAATGCACATTCACATTCCTTCAACAGGTCCTATTAATATCATATGATAAAGGCCCACCGGAAATGGATGTCTCTCCTGGAGCAATTGTCCTTTCATGCCTACCGCAAATTCAATTAGCGTTCCCCAGCACATAATTCCACATTGTTCTTTCTCTGCATTCTCACCGCCTCCGCCTGTACGGCGAAATAATGGCTTGCACGTTTATGCTTCCTTTATTTCGTTGTTTTCCATAATTGGATGAATAATTCAATAAATATGTCAAGGTTTCGACAACTTCCATCCCGCGCGTCTCTGCAGCGCGTGCCTACAACAAAATGTGTCCCCGTCGACAGAACTCGTTCCGGAATGTGTCTGAGTGGGATTTGAATGGGATGCACCAATTTGCGGCCGGTCCCGGGATGCTTTCCATTTTTCTGGATGATAATTGTAGCAGGTTCTGATGTAAATGCGTAAAGTTGACAACGAGCCGGTGCCTCGTTGGGTGGTGATTTATTGGCGTAGGTTATGAAATTATTCCACCCGATCGCCTACCTCCGGATTGTTGAGAGAAAATTTAAATCATCAACAACGTGAGTCAAGGGGGCCGGCAAAATTTATGCTTCATCGCGGGATGCATATAATATGCTGAAGGACACTCCATCCGCTCGGCGCATGTCCCAGTTTCCGGCTCGGTGATAACTTTCGCTTTCACACTGCACCAACCTGAGAGGCAGTCTGAAAGGCCAAACAGCAAAATCAACGCCAAAATGAGAACGAGATGCGATTTGAGCGAGACATAGTTTTGCTTTTCTTCACCCTTTGCCGATTGGAATGCAGTTTTGTCGTTGGATTGTCGGTAGGCCGCCTTCACACGGGCTTCCTTACCCCAAACGGCAAGGGGCAGGAGAAAACAAAAAGCGTAAAACCGGACCCATTTGCGTGCCTCACCCTTTGCGAGAGTGGCTGACCGCTCGGGATTAATCGTGCGACATGCAAGCAGCGTCACCGCAATCTCGTGGTTATTTTTTTTATTTTTGAGTGCAGAAAAGCAGAAAAACTACCACACCACCCGATCCGAACTTCACTTCGAAAAAAAAAAAAACGGGGCAGGGCATGTGCATGGGAGGCATCTGATTTCACACCACAACCCACCGTCGCCGTAGAGGTGTGGTATTTGTTCATAGTTTATTTTTATAATTAATTCTTTGATTGATCCTATGCTAAATAGGCTTTATGTGGTCACCGATACCGGGTTTTTGTGCCCGACCGAGCGAAATCAGCTGCACGTCTTTCTTTCTGTAGAAAAAAAAACAATTTTACCATAGGGCACGCGATCGCCTCCCTCGCAGGGTGGCAAAGGACTACGATACCGGTTCATTATTCAATATATTTACGACAACTCATAATCTTGAGTGTCCCGGCCCGGTTCGGGTTTAAGTGATAAAAGTGTACAAACCAGTAAATTGCGGGCATGAAAAACACAGTATCGTAAACTGTGAAGTTGATAGGTGGCGCACCAGCATTTTGTTTCGGATTTAATTTTAAAACCCTTTCGCTGACGCCATTTTTAGGCCATTTGTTATCTCCTTCGAATGCTGGAGAACTTGCCAGCGGACTTACATCATGACCATGCTTGTACATAATGTAGGCTTTGTGTAATAAAATCGGCTTTCTAGGAGGTCTAACGACTATTAATTGTGGCAGAAAGTTATCTTTTAGTGGATAAATTCCCAAAACAGTGCATTGTACTTTGAAATTACATGTATTTACAATATTAGACTTAAAGCAGGTTAAAACAAATATAATATTCTGAAATATTTTTTTCTGGCAATCAATGCCAAATGAACTCAACGAAAAGGGTACCTTGACATAAAAGAAAAGATTTTATCACTACATTGATTAATCACTATCATTAATTATAGGAAGCTTTCGTATATGTATAATTGCAATAATGATGGAGTTTGCATTTATTGAACTTGCTCGGTATTTTAAAAAAATACTTTTTTTTAATAAATGGGTGACGATGTACTGTAACTGTATTAATTAAATCAGTTCTGTGAAACCGTGAATCATTCTGTTTAAATTCGTTTCATGCTGTGCATCGATTGAAATTTATTTTCTTTCCTGAAAACTTGTATATCTTGTTTTATTTAAAAAAAAATGTTAGGAAAAAATATTATTCAGATGAAGTGAATATAGGTTTTTATTTAAAAAAAACTTTCAATCTATTTGAAAACGATTTGGAAATGAACTTTTTTTTGTCATTTCCACGCTCCTGTAAAGTAATTCCGATGAGATTAAAAATGATCCCACTAACAGTCGATGTCCAACAATATAAACCTATTTTATTTTAAAAATAGGATAACATGTATTTAAAACATGTACAAAATACCACTGAAATCAATCTGGAATCGATCTCTTTTCTCATCGTTTCGCACCCGAATCAAATTATTCAAATGAGATTAAAAATGTGTCCACTGACTTCTGATGTCCAGCGCAGATCACGTTCAATGGCGAGGGTATCGAACAATACGGTGATACAACGTGCCGATGGGCTGTCACCTGGATCGATTCGCCCCAATAAACCACCTTCTCCATTCGTCACATTGGCAATCGAAGGTTTGCCATTCCTGTTGCCATTGGGTCAGTCCACTCGGTCCAGTCGTTATTCGGGGCACAGGTAATTCAATCGGCGTAATTGATTGTCAACCAACCAACCAGCGGGTGTTAGATGCAGCGCGGGTGCATATCAAGGGGTCCATAAGGACCCGTGGGGTTGTGCACCGTTCGTTGAGTCATAGCTAATTGAGTCATCGCACCAAAAAGTGACCACTGGGGTCGACTGTGAGAGGCAATAGACTCGTTCGTGGCCGTAGTTTGAACGCATGATAACGAAATAGTCCCGTTCCTGGGCAGGGAGTTGGTCACCAAATGGCACTGGAACGAATCAATTATCGTCAACAATAAAATGGCGCAGAATCGATGACAAATATAAATCATTCAAAGCATGGGCATTCTTTTCGGCCGAACCCCAGACTGTTGTTGCTCCCTAGGCACCGTTTTTCTGCGGTGTCCTTCAAAGTCGTTTTGCAAATGGAGCTCCATTGTGTGCTTAACTTACCTACTCCAGAAAGGGGGTTGCATTATAAGCCACTCATCAATCGTTACTGTTTGCACACTGTTCCCATTGCATTGCTTGCCCCACATGGTGCCTCTCGCTTGTACGGGGACCACCTTTACGGAGCGCTTCTAACCCACATTCGCGTCTAGACGGAAGACTGCTCCATATTCAAATCCTACGTACGAAACACTTCACTTTCAATCGGACAGGAGGGTGTCTTGCGTGTGCGTTTGTTTGCCCCGATGGAACGTGGCCAGCGAAAGCAAAGCAAAATATTTATTTTCACCTCCACACGTGTCTCGCGACGTCACCGATTAAGGGCACGGATGTTGCCTTCGAAGATGTTTCGAAAGAGTGGCTCGCGTTCGCCACCGTGTCACTGCACGGTTCACCCGTTTTATGCTGTTCGCTATACGAGCTCGAACTTCAGCAAGGCACCGGCAGGCACTTGGAATCAAATTTCTGCCAAACCAACTCCGACCGGAGTGGAGTTCGCATTCGGACGCATTAATTCCACGCGGTCGGAGGATTGATGGATTACAGCGCCCGAATACAGATCTGCATTATAAATGCAAATTTTCAAGCGTTTCCATAATTCGCTCCACTGCGAGCGCCTGCGGGGGAACCGACCCGACCCATAATGCCACTACCGGTTTTCCGAGCCAGTAAATCGACTGAGGATGGCGCTCCGCCAGAACAATATATTCCAACATGCTAATGAAGCGTGTTGGGAGTGGCGGGGTTCGGGTTGGTTCGAGGATAGCTCGACGCACGCCGGGGGTTTACAATTAGTATTAGGTTCAGGCTGCTGCCGCACTCACGTTATCGATTGACCCGCCACCCGGTGGCCGATGGCACAGGAAGTCCATTAGTTTCGCTGCGGGACGGGAAATTTCCCTGCCGGCTCGGGGAAAGGGGGTGGCTGATCGATCAGAGCAGATTTTATGCATAATTAGACCGATCGATTACCGGATGGTGGACGGGGATGGGCAGCCGTCGGGTTTCAATAAATAACTTTTACTCCTTGCTTTAGCCAGAAGCTTTTACGTACGACTGCACCGCATCGGAATTGACTTTGCGTTTGGTTCTGCTGCTGCATTATAGTTGCCTAAGAGCTTCCGGGATCGGGAGCTCACTAGAAGCGGGCGGAGTTGATGAAAGTAATGAATGCAGCTTCTTTGCAACTCAAGAAAAAGTTTACTGTTGGGAGAGAGATAGAAAAGAATTTCTCGAAATCTTGTTCTTATTTTATATTGTCGAAATAATGATTGTCTGTAAATATTCTTCCTTCATTCAATGTATGGAATTTGGACTATCGCAGCAGAAAATAATCAGCTTTTTTATTTGATTATTTTTAATGGTTAAGTGGCGAAAAAATAAATAATAAGATTATCCAATAAATAAATAATTGCAAAAAATAATTATTTATCCTAAAACTTTGTCTTATAGGATAAGCTTGTTTAGATTTGTAGGATCTGAAAACATTATCGATTTATAAAGTTGTACTATTTTTTCACGTTTCTGTGACAAACATTATAAATTTTGTTATTTAAAATCTGTTTTAAACATTTATTTATTTCTTTATGTTTTAGTCTATTAATACAATTTTCGGTTCATGTTGAATAGTACTGCGTTGGTTGAAAGCAATGAATATCAAACGGCTTTTAATAATCAAACGGAATAACTGAACCCAAAGCGAAAGGATTGTTAAACTTTAAATTCAAATTGGATAACAAAATTGTTTCAAGATCTAAAAGACTTCCAACAACGGTTTAACCAAATTTTCGTTACACCTTTTTTATTTTGGCGCCACTTAAGGGCGCTATTTTCGCTGTGACCAATCGTGCGCCCGGTTCCCGATCAGGCGTGAAGAAATGCAATCTACTTTCACCGGATCTCGCTTCTTTTTTCTTTCATTTCTTGCCCTTACTTGCTTTGTTGTGACGGTTGAATTCCAATTTCGTAAATTCGCAATCCAACCCGATCCTTCTTTGCGTGGAATATCCTGGATCGTCTGCTGAAGCTGGAGCTGCTCTGCCGGAGAAAGTCATGCCGATGCTTATTCCCACTGGATAGCCGGATTTCTGGGCGTCGGGGAGGGGTTTCTTTGTTACTTTCCAGCACTTCAACTCCGAAAGTTAACATTTCAATTGCGGTGTGCAAATCGGGTGCCATCAAACGCAAATGTGAATAATCTGACGGCTTACGTTCGCACAATTAAACACATACACACACCGCAAGCGAACGACATGCCTAATCTGTCCGTAATGTTGTCTCACCGGGAGGATTCATTAACAGTAACGCGCTGCTTGGGACGTCCTGAAATGCGTAAATTTCGACGTAAACCTCCTGCACCCCTCTCACCATCTGGCGGGCCTATGTGTATTATCTTTAATTATATCCCACCGTAAATCTTGCTCGCACGTGGTTTGCCCCATCTCCATCAAGTGGTGAGCAGTTCATAAATTTCCTCACCCCACAACGGCGCTCCGTAGACGTGCGTTCAAGAAAAGGCACCAACTTACGCCCAAACTAGGTCAACATAGGCGTGCGTGTGAAATGGCGACATTCTATCACCCCGCACGGGGACACATCGTTCATTACGGCAGGTCAACAAATTATTCCACGAATTTTCATCTCCATTCCGGGCAAATTTTCCAGCTTTCTGCCGCACACGTTCCGGGGACGGTCGTGTCGAGCGTCTCCTGCTTTCGCAGAAGTCCGCGGGTGGCCGTGAAAATAATCTGTAATCCGTTCACGTTATACCCCAGAAGGATACTGTTACGGACGACGTACGGATACGGCGACCTTCTCGAGCAAACGCTGCAGGTGACACTTCTTTTACCGCCGTCTTCCACCGATTGATATCGTCCGATCCTTACAATGGGGGGTCGTTCTCGACGCTGTCTGGGTGTTCCTGCACGTCTTCGACCGCACTGGGGACATAATTTGCATGCACGATTCGTGTACGTTTAGCCCGTCCGGTGACGGATCAACCCCGAGTATCCTGGCGTGTCTGTCTATCAGTGTGCCTGATCTTGATTCTACTTCAAATGGGGGAACATTTTTTATAAATTGAACAAAAAAAATATAAAGGAAATCCCCTGCTCCGTATGATTTCGAGGACGAGGACAACTTCATCATCACACACGCCACCAGCAGAACGGTAACATGAGACTAGCGAGTCGCTTGCCTACCGACATCCAGCGAGGGATCGTATTCTCCGCTCATGGTGATGTCCTTTTATCGACTTTTTTTTTCTTCCACCATTTGTCCACCGGTGCAGCACACAAAGTGTCATGTGCAGCAGCATGCGAGTTATGGCTCATATTTGATACCCTTCTTATTATTTTTTTTTGCTCTGTCAGATGGACCCGAGACCCGTGGCTGGGAACAAAACTAGCGTGCAGATAAACGTAAAGTAAAAGTTTTCTCAGCCAGAGTGGTCCGTTCATTGTTGCAGAAATCGGTACCACCTACTGGTTGATCAAAGTATTTTATTTCCTTTGTAGCGGGATGAGCAGAAACCGGTCTCTTGGTTGGATGGGATATCGAAGTTATTTATTCCAAAATGCAACCGATAAGCTGCTGCTAACAACACCACACTTATCTCACAACTTTTTGTCCAGTTGAACCCTAAAATAGAATGAGTTAAGCTTTTGAAATGGTACTGTTAATGTAAAAAAAATCGAGGAGCTGAGGTTGTAAAGTTGTAGGTTACGTTCGAGGAATCTCACCGATCGCATAAAGTAAATTACTTGAATAAATATCAGAATCTTAATGGAATGGATGGATTGCATTAAATTATCCGTTCTATACAGGTTGTGGAAAAAAGTGAAAGCTAAATAGCGAAATTTACCGCAAATAAGACGTCGGGACGATTAATTTTGAGAGAAAGTGCGTATCAGCCCAGCGCATGGTTATCTCGGAAAAGTCAGAAACTGAGTCACCATTATTGTTCTTTACGCTACAAGAAAAAGTAATTGAAGAACTGAATAAAATAATCTAGTAGGATTTACTTTGGTAAAGTTCCTGTTTGACACGATATAAAAAATTATAACAAGTATTTTTTATTTTGCTCTTTTTTCTACTTTATTTTTTTCATTTTTCAATAAAATTTTTGTTTAATGGAGTAAAGCAATAAAATTTAAAACAATAAAATATTATAAACATATGGTCCATCCACACTTTCATTAGCACGATTCTCCGTCGTAAGCTTCTATTAGTCGCAAAACCAAAAACCGCAAAAAAGGAAAATAGGTGCGCTGTGGTATAAATTTCGACCAACGAAACATAAAAGGTCACTTTCATCTCCAGCTGGATCTGGCATTGGCCTTGTCTTGCTCCGAGGCCCATGCTTAAATTCAGTAAAAGTAGGCTAAATCATTTCGTGTGCGTATGGCTTTTCCTATCTCGAACAATGGGACCGTGATTTCGAAGCCTTGGACGGCTTCCACCCTCACCCAACTGGGGAGTTAGACGCTAACGATCCGTCGAGCGTTTTGTGTCGTCGTTTGTGGTTCGGTCCGGTCCTGGTGTGCGGCTTCGTTGCTAGCGAGGATGAACTATAATCAATCACGGGCAACTCCCGTTAGCCGCTTAATCGATCATATTAATTTACACTTCAATTGACCTTTGATTTTTCGCTTTCTATCGTTCACAGGTACGTTACCACTGGCGGGTCAGTCCAAGCCTGAAGCGGACTGTGCGGGTAGAAAAGCGAGCCATCGCCGCCACTCGCCGCTCGCGGGCCCGCTCGATGACAATCTTTCAAGATGGAAACGCGGCGTGCGCCATATCGTGCCCATGTTTAGTGGTTTGAGTGTGATCTTAAATTATACCTTCCACCGTCGATTGGGTGAGTGAGTCAATGATCATAATTTATCCTGACGGTGGCACGGACGTGCCGGTCGATCGGTGTGCAATCGGCGCAAGGAACAACCCCATGGAATCTCGTCCCATCACTCCCACCACCAACCGGTCGACAGTGTCAATCTTCGCACTCGATCAAATGCCACGCAGTACAAAACGTATCCCTGTGGAACTCCGTTCGCTTGAGATAGCACAAACGGCATGAATAAAAAAATACGGAGCGAAAAGAATGATTGAATTGTACGATCATTATCGTCATAATCATAATTATCGTCATCATCATCCTCATCAACATCCGCCATGACGCGAGCATCAAGACGGAAGGGAATGAGGAGGAGCAGGCATCACACCTTCGCGAACGCTCGACCGGAGCAACCCAACAGATTGCAACGTTCTCTGTTGACCTCCTCTCCGCGGGAATGCTGCTCGATCAATCGTGATCTTGAAATCACTCGAAGTCATTACAATCGAGTGAACTTCACATCCAATCGATCATAGGATATTGAACTTGGGGTGTTGGGTGTCACCCAACCGGATAGTTGATGTTTAGTATCCTCAGAACAACGCACAATTGCTGCTATTAAGCCGCTCTAGGACCATTATCGTTTGGCTTTTTATGACTGCACATTATGCTTTATGTTATTATGCAGTTAAAACACGACTAAAACGATCTATAAATTTATTCAGAACCTACGGATTAAGGAACACCATTTCTTTGTTAGTATTTGTACTAGAACAAAAATAGACTTTAATAAAAAAATAGTATTTTGGATCTTAATATTAAAAATCGTTTAGATTTTTTACTAAATGTGTTTTTAAATTGAAACATTAGTTTTCTTCGAACATTGCTCGGGCGTTCATTAAATCATCGCTTCTATTCCAAGAATGATATTTTATTTGTTAGTTTTTAAACATTCTATGCGAGTAATGCCTGATTTGCATGCAAATGTTGCCACGCTTTGATTAACCACTAGCAACAAATTTAAACATAGATTCGTGTCAGCCGAAATGAAATACGATTGTAACCTTCGAAACCATTTTCTGCCCATTTCACGCCAGCTTGAACAGCCAGCCGGTCAGCAGAAGGCAAAGTACGTTAAACAAAGTTTCACAGAAATGTGTGCCATCTTTCGGTGCCCTGGTGCTGGATAGATCTCACCAGCTTCCTTCCACAGCGATGACTGCACCGAAAATTTCACTCTTTTGGCGCCCCTTGGGGACGCACCACCGCAGTAACGAATAAATTACGGCAACACAATGAATTTGTAAATTTAATGAGCCGCACAAGTGTTGCTAGCCTACGAAACACGCAGAAGGAGTTTGCGAACCGTGGGCGAGTAGATCAAGGAGCAACTTTTGGGTAACAAAGCGCCCCGGAGAGAGCGAGAGAATTCTTCAGTAGGTGTGGATTTATGATGAAAGACTTGCCCGGCGGGAGCGGGTGAAATTTTGCATTAATTTGAATACGACTTTGAAGCAATAGAAGAATCCACTTTTTTTTTTGTTAAAGTTTCTATTTGCGCGAATGTTTCTTAAAGAGAGTCGGTGTCGGTTGTCGCGTTTCCTGGTTGGAAAATATTGGTATCCGGAACGCAATGACGATTGAGTGATAATATTTGAATATTTATTATTGCACAAGGCACGACCGAAGGCGTTAAAAGCCGTTTCGGTTGCAAGCGATCGAGGCGCCGTTGTGTAACAGACGAACCATGTAATCGATCTAGCTCAATTTGAATTCGCTATCTCCACCGACGAAGTGTAATTAATGCGCTGTGTTCATGCCGGGTCCAAGCGTTGTGTTTGTCGATGTTTTTCAATAATTGTGTCAGCTGATTTTCTAGAACGTTTGAAGTTCATGTTTTTTAATGATTACATTCCGCTTCTTTCTGTAGCCCAATCACACCAAGATTGCTCAATCATGTCACGATTAATGCACATACGCAACGGAAAATAACTGCTGTGAACTATTTGCCCTGCTAGCGGTAATTGCCGGCAAAAGGATGTGCTTCAGATTCTTGAAGGAATTGTCGAACGATTATAGGAGCGTTTTTCCACGATTCTCCGTACTTCCCTACTGCGACCATCCGACCCGTTTCTCCTTTCAGCGTGAGGCACACTTCATTCGATGGTAAAATGTTGTAAAATAAACATTGATAATAGCTTACCATTCTGCTGCCATCAACGCGTTGCCGCGGGGAGAAATCGTGTGAGGCCTTCGTCACGGGTGTTTACACGAACGACAACGTCGCCTGTGTTTTGTGGTAATTTTGCACCATTGACCTCACACGTCTGCAGCCACCGTGGGCCCGCCAAGAAGGAACAGGAAGTAGACAAACTTTTGTCACCGTGGTGTTTTGCTGATCGTGGAACAAGATGGGAATAAAAAATGAACAATGTTTGCTAGAACTTAACAACAGGATGTGGTTGAGCAGATTTCAGGTACGCTCATAAAATTCTCATTTTTGTGATAAAATTTGACGATGTTTCATCACATCGTCAACATTGATGCTTTACAACCATTGTTTTACAATTCATACAAAAAAATGGTTGCTTTTTTTAGAAAAGTATATTTCATTACTGATTTAATTTCTTGATAGTTTAAGGAATTTGAAGGTTTCTACCGATAAATATCGCCTTTTAAACCCGTTCTCCGACAATCTTAACGCGTCTTGAAGCCAGCAGTCACCGCCCGGAGTAATTTTCCTTAATATCCCAGACACTAGATCGCTTGTCAATATTTGCGACTATTTCCAGACTGTTTCATTGTCGTCACAGGGCTACCGCGCTACGGAACGATAGCAATCATCCTCCATTCCAACATCCGACCCCAACGAACAAGCGATTCCTTACGCTCGGTTCGCTTCTTTATTTCGGAGTGCAGGGTACGTTTTCGGTAGCAGTGTGCAGAGATAAGCATCTTCGTCCAGTATCGTCGTTGCGAAAGGGCGGCGGCCCCGAAGCGGCTCAACATCCGCTGGAGCAGCTTTGAGAGAGAAAAAAAAACTCGGTCCACTCTTTGTTCTGCTTGGACGGCTGACTCGCTGGACCTGCCGAGGGCAGATGCAATAAGCCATGTCGGTGGATTGACCGAGACGAGTATTTAGCTGCTGTGGAAGTCAGGACAAAGTCTTTCCTGTCGGTTTTGGGCACGGGCGGCTCAGCTGCTGGTCGCTGGTGATGATGATGATGATGGCCATGGGTGATAGAAGTTGCCTGGTGCCAAGAAGCTTGCCGACATTGTCACTGGAATAGTCTTTTTTTTTGCCCTCGTAAGTCGCTCCAGTAATAGCGGGACGGTTGTGCGACTCCATTACCAGATAATGACTGTTTTATGACTATCGGAGGATTTTTCTGCTTCGCTGCAGGGCTTCGGCGGGTCGTACGTTGCCGGCGTAAAGCAAGGACGATGGTGCAATATTCTAGGTTCTAGGCATGAAATAAGCCTTTCCCTGCCGGTGCTTACAGTGGGTTTCAGTGAAGACAATAAACACGTCCCAACCTAACCGAGATGTTGCCCCGGTCATACGATTCACAGCCGCACATATCGCACCATGTCACCCGAAGGAAAACGCCGAACGAATGAACTATCCTAACCGACTATCTTCATCATTTTCTGCATCATCCCGGACGCTGTGTCTTGTGGTTTCCTATCGACAACGATTATCGTTGTCAGTCGTTGTTTATCAGTCTTCCGACAACACTGTGTCCAGCCGTGCCGGGACAAACATATTTCAGCCTTTTCCTGTACATTCACCCGGACGGCTCAACAGTTTGGGCGTCGGCGGAATGCAACAAATCAGTTCATCCGACCGGGTGACCTTTACTGCTAATTTAACTCCAATCATACGGTCCATTTGCGGCAGCATTGCGTCTCGCAATTTCTTTGATGATGTAGATTATCTAATTAGATCACGGCCAGTTGATTCGATAACCTATCGAGTGATTAATCGACGCGGCTCATCGATACCGAGTTTCACGACGAATGATCGAATGGTTGGTATTGTTTTGCACAGGGAACTGATTTATGACGATGTTTTCTCTATGCTATGTTCGATAGTATCGTTAGTTATTAGCCTTTTGTTGAGCGTTCAGAAAGCATATGGTTGGATTCGTTTCAGTTTCGAAATTTTGTGTTTGATTTTTTATCTAATGTAAGATTCGGTGTCCTACATACTGATAGAAAATTTAAAGATGGCTGATTCTTTAAAGCTTTATAATTTTCTGCTCTCAAATATATCTAAAGGTGCTTTATTTTCTCGAAAAAGTTACGATTATTTACAAATTCATGAATCACGATGTAATAAATAAATATAAAAACAACATTCAAAATTCTTCCATTCCAATTTTGATGAGTAATCATCCACTTCCCGGATTTTATTCTCATTTATAATTTCAAAATAAACTACTTCAAAAGCTATACTATATCGTAAAATATCATTTCATTCACCACGCACCTCCCGATCCAACGGAAGTATGCCATGAAATCACACACACAGAGACAAAAAAACGCAGTACGCACGGACTCGGGGCAGCGAAAACTGCACCGTACAATGTTGCATAAAAAGTGGATCAACAGAAAGGAAAGTATTTTTCCAACCGCGCACACAGACCAGCCCCCGGTCTGAGCCGCGTGAGCCGCGGTGGCCGGCAAACCGTTTCCCTCTTTAAAACGCGCAGGCGGAACCACCCGCGTTTCGCAAATAAAAAAATAAATAAACCCAAACCAACGTGGATCACTTTGGCGAGCGCAGCGGTAAAAGTGGTCACTTCCTGAGTCATCGAAGAGGCTGCGGCGTTTGGTGGTTTTTGCATCATTTTGTGGAGGTGCCGCTCGCAGGAGTTCCGTTTCTCTGATTCGTTTAATTACATATGCACGACGCGCAGACGGTCGTGGCGTGTTTCGTGCGAAAGGTAGAAGGCCTCCCGTGTTTTTTTTTTGTATCTCGTTTTTTATGGGAGAGGGAGGAAGGTGCAACGGAACGCTGATGACGTCTGCCTTCCTGGTTTTGCATTTTCACTCAAGCGGGGGTTTTGTGCAAACGCGCGGCTACGGATGGCTGTCAGGAGGTAAGCATTCAACCGTCCACCAATCGTAACCGGGAGGGGAGATGGGGGAGCTATTTCGGTGCCGAAGAAAGCGAACGCGCGCATAAAGTGCGCCTTGAAGAATGCGCTTGCGGTTAGTGTGCAGCCACCACGGGCAGCTGAGTCCCGAAGAGCTTTTCCAGGACGGCTGCGCTGAGGGAGAAATCTTACATTCCATTCGTCACCTTAAGGTTGGCAAAGGTATCTTTCCGAGAGCAACCTGTGCCAAACGAGCAAATGACTTGAAGAGGACAGTTCTTTGATTAAGTTAATGCTTCGAGCACAGTTATTTACATTCCGGCAACTACTCTCGCTAGTAAACAAGGAAGTCGACGGCACTGTTTGTACACAATACAATCTTTGCGGTGCGAAAAACGCAACAACAATACCTGCCGCAAAGCACAGGATCAGAGCCCGGTGTCTTCACTCTTCGTCCTTCACGAAACGTCACCGGAGCAGCACCATCTTGCAAACGGTGAAGGCACGTTAACAGTTTCGTTACTCGATAAAGATGTGACAAGAGGCTTTTGATGGTGGTTTGGCCATGAACTTCGAAAGGGTCTGATTGGGTCTGACGTTCAATATTTGCTGAGGAAATGAAGACGCTTGAAGTGAGCGTTCTGTCGAACGTTCCGTCCACCGTGGACAACGATACCACTCAAAGCAGACAACGCCGGGACCCTCTTCTACTGGCAAACGAGACACTTACCCGTGATGGTATGTGCCGTGTGTCGGTAGTAGGGATTACGTTTGCTTTAATCCCACCCATTAAGACGCCATATGGTGGTGTTCATTCTCGATTGGTGTATACATTCTTCTGTTTTTATCGCCTATTTTAGTATGATTTATATTTCAATACCCCCAAGTGTTGATATTTGCTATGTATTTTAGGTTTAATATACGTTTTGTAATAAATATCTGATTTATTCAAAGTAATTAATTTATTTATTTTAATTTATTGCGCGTTTGATTCATTTTTTTTAATTGACCAATCATAGAAGAAATAGTCGTTGTTGAGATAGCTAATTTTTGGGCAGTAAAATCAAAATTTCGTTAAAATTTGGCGCACAACAGAAAACGCTTGATTGATTAGTGTTTTATTTGTCAAAAAATAAAACATTGTATGCTTTTTCTGCAAACTTTCATAAATCGTATTCGCCGATGAAACATCTTACCTCTCAAAAACCAACAACGGCCTCACCGTAACTGCCACGGCCCACGGACAGTGCGGTAACATCACTTCCTCGAATTAAATTTGGCAGAAAGAATCAATTATTCAATCCGCGGCAATTCGCTGCCTTAGAGAGAACTACTTTCCATTCCAGCTTACAACCGGCCACAACCACGCATTAATTACATCTCTGGGTACATTGCATCAAAGAGAAAGAGGGAAGAAGGCATGCCGGGAGGCGAAAAAAACGTAACAGTTAAAACATATCCTCAAAAATATTAAAACACTCGTCCGACTCATAGACCGTAAGTAGGTCGATTACAGAGCTGCTCGTCCGAGCAACTAAAAGCTGGAAGCGTTAAAAAAAATTGTGCTGCACCCGTACCCTCTGCCTGTTGCGGGAGGTGTCCACAATGCTTCCACCCGGTGCCGAAAAGAAAATACACTCACTCGCTCTCACCCAAACTAAGCGACTGGCGTAGGCAAATGTAGGCTAGCACGGTGAAGATTGAAAGCGAAAAACTCGATTGCGCAATCGCCGGCGGGTTCGATTTTTGCGCATCGAATGGGTTTGTTTTTTTTTCACTGCTATTTTTTTTAGTCAATTTGCTATGTGTAGTCCCGCCAAAATACATACTAGCTAAAAGCCATTACACAACAATATCGTGGTCGAGACAAACAAAATGGTTCCAATTGCGTAAGAAAGCAAGAATCTAGCGTTTGAATTTTGACATTCGCTCATAGTCGCGTAATTGCTGTCGCTGCATTCGTTGCTGAATCGTAATCGAACATTCTTGCTCCAGCGTAACTTAATCGATTGATACTGCGGACATTAATACAACAACAGGAAGCCGAATTTATTTTTACGAGCCACCGGTAAGCCTTGCCTGGCGCTTTTACTGGACGTGGGGCCAACCCAAGCCAAGGATAATCCTTTTTGAGCATTAGAATTTCAAACAAACCCCGCTCCGACGGATTATTTCGACTCGAGTTCGCAAAATGCGCAGAAATTAGTGTCCATTAAACGTGCAGGACCCCGCTCCGGGCACCGGGAAAGAACAGGAAGAAAAGGCACTTAAAACTCATCCGCTTTCGCTGTTCAAAGAAACCTCTACCGCCCAGGGAGGTGTAGCACGGGCCGACGAGCGCCTTCGCAACGACGTGTGTGGCCGAAAGGAAATAGATCGAAGCCAATTTGAGTCTAGAATGCTCAAGAAGTGGTGCGAGGGGAGGGGGCGGATTAGACGATGATAAAAGCGTGCCGATGCTGCTGCTGTTGCTGGCAGGTAGATTCTGAACACAGTCGTAAATGTAGCAAGACAGATTAAGACGTTTATCTGGCATCTTTTAGTGCGGTGATTGCCTGCCGGCTGCCTATCTGGTCTGCTTAGATGTGCCAACAGATCAGTACGACTTGAAGCGTTTTTAGCGGAAGAGCGGTCAATCACAGACGGCGAGTCATAAAAACTTTTAGTTCGCGATCAGTTTGATTTTTACTTGTCTTCGTATGCGAAAGGGTTTTTTTTTATCTAAGGATATTAAGATTCATCTTGGAAATTTTATTTTTGTCGTTCTAGTAGTTTCCTGAAGATCATCTGAATTTAATATGTTTAAATTTTTTAAAATTTACTAACCTGATATATTTATGTTGGTACGGTTTAGACAAACCGGAAAGTTCAATTTACAAAAAATATATTCACTGTTTTTCGGGACTATCATATTTAAAACTATAGTAAAAATAAAAAAAAAACTTTTTTTCTATATGGAGTTCCATAAATATTTCTTCAATTTTGATTTCTTATTAAAACCCGTATTTAAATATTCGACATATAAAGCTAAAGCTAAGAGCGTAGTTTATCTACCAGACATTATTTCCACCATTACGATAAAAATAACTTCGCCTCATTAAACAAACCTTCGATCGAAAATTAGATTCCGGATGCAAATGCGAACAATCTCACCAATGCCGCACGCTAATTCACCACCCAGAAAAAAACTCTGATTCCATTATAATGAATCCACTTTTCTTTACGCCACTATCAGAGTGTCCGACCTCTCCGACCTTTCCGAGACCCTCGAAGGAAATGCCGCGCATCCGCTGTCTACATACCTCGGCACGGTGACCTTCACACTGGTGAACCGGACGTTAGCCACCAGCCCGCTCCGACGCAGCCGTAATCGATCGATCGATTACCGCATATTTTCCCATTCCCTATAGAAATACGCGCTTGCTTGGGATCGCGGTGTTTGGCCGGCCCGGAGTAACGATCGATTTCCTCCGTGCCGGGAACTTCGGGCGGAAACCCGAAATGTGTGGAAGCAGCAAAAGGGCACAAAAGGATCGGGGAAACAAAAATCAAACACACTTTCGTTGGCAAGTGGCGGGGGCCCGGGGAATGTTTCCATTTACAGATTGACGCCACTCACGCCCCGGTATGGCTGGAGTTTCCCAGCCCAGACTCCACTTTCATTTGGCGCATTCCGCGCCAAACTGGTGCTAACAAGAAAATCCTTAATCATGCCGGTGCATCAACTCGCTTTCGATCGGAACCGTCCAGCTTCCAGCCGGGCAGAGCACCGGAAACGAAGCGTCGGTGAAGTCATCGAGTACAGCATCTTTGATTTGCGCGCATGGACGGGTTCGTTCCCGTCCGGCCAATGCATCCGCCCAAGTGCACCCCAAGAATGGATCACCGCTCTTCACGGTTCAGCAATTAGCGACTGCGGACTCTTCCGCTCGGTGTGCGAATGGTGCTTTTGCTTTTAAAATTCTTCGCCCCCATTCTGCTCGGTTGGAAGCAGCTGATGTTCCTGATGGATCCCCCGTCAAAATGGGGACGCTCTCAAGGGGGAGTGAGACAAACGTTACACTACTCACTGTTGTGTGAGTTAAAAATGCAATCCTCGTTTGGGAGTCTCCCGGGTCTCCCGATGGAAGATAAAGTTCCACACCACGCTTGCAGTTCATTCATCGAAAACACCAGCTTGCGTTGATGCCACTCGATTCTACGAATCGATTTTACAGCAAAAAATAAAAGAAGACTGCAAGAACCGCTCCCGGGGGATCCATCTCACCTTCGTTCAATTATCTTTATTGCATTCGATCCCTATTCATCGCATACCGTAGCACACACCTGCATTAGAATCGCCCCATCTGTCCCTGGGTGCATCCGTTGGCTTATCCTGTGCCGGAATGCGCTGCGGTTTAGGCGAACCGGATGGTATCGGTGCAAACGGCAGCTGTTACAAACCAGAATGGCAGACGGGAAGTGCATGACTCACACGCCACAAGTGTGCAGGTGGAATCGATCGATGTCTTAAATGTTACGTTTAAGTTGTTTTGCAACGTGAACCATCCAACCAGCCCGGGATGAGTTTGTGGTGTAGTTCTCGGGGTTTGAAGAAGCGTCAAGAAGCAACAGACTCATTAGTCTGAAAGGGCTAAAGTGGATGTGCATTCATCTCGCCGGTTTGAAGTTCTCTTCATGAGGTTTTTTTCTTTTGTTTTGGTGTTTATAATGCATATGTAATTAAGTTAAAACACGAATATTTAATATTAAAGTTTTTTATAGCATTTAGATTCATTTTATTTCAATATAAAATAAGTCATCTACATATTCATTCATAACATTTTAGTATCAGTAATACACACATCTATCATTTCCAAAATAATATTCCAATTGATTTTTTTATATACAAAAAAGGTAGTTTACAAAAATTGGAATAATTTAACCCTATAAATTCTAAACGTGTATCTGTATACTTCATCAAATTATATTAAAATGTTATATATGTATCAAAATAATCATCGTTAGCTAGATGAGTTTTGTTTCAAATGATGCAACAATTTATCTCCTAACAGCATGTAGCTGGTTACGTTTAAAATGTCATGCAAACAAAAAATGACGCATTTTACCATTCGCTGATTTTCATCAACAAAAACTCTTGTTACGAGCATATCATTGAATGTTTTGCGCGTTAACATGACTTTCACACGAAATAAATTGTTTCACTCCCAACATAACAGATTCGCACAGAAGTCATAACGCACCTTGCCCAACGTCGGTCGGCTCATCCATCTCATTAAGTTATTATGCAAACAAAAGCGTAACTGCTAATAAATCACCGCACAAGCACGATTATGAGCATTTCCCGCCGATTCTCGATCCTACAAGTCAACCACCGAGATGGCTGCGAATGTGATGGGCTTTTACTTTTTCTCGCTAGTTCGCCCGCAACCGATCACTTACCGACCCCGGCGTTTGCGGTGAATAAGCCGAGACCGGTGGTAGAGAAATTTCCACGACACAACCAACCCGCTGGCTGCTGCGGCGGACTGCGACAATAATGCGCATGTAAACATTCGACACTATTGTGTTCGTGCGGGGCAGGTTATCTGAGAACATAAATACCTTCATGCCTTCACCGCCGACGTTTCTAACGCCCGCTCGTCGAGCCTGCCGTACACCGATTAGCTGCTGCAAGAAGTGCCAGTGGGATCCAATTAGCAGCATCGGGCAAGATGCAAGATGTGCATCCCGAGCACCCGAGCAATCGATAACAATGAATACGCACTCGAGTACGCATAACCGGTCTTCGCCGTTCGCTGGAAGCTGCTCCAAAGAAAGCGAGGAAAGAAGATATTACTCGGGAACATGAGGCCACCGTGAGCATTATGCGTCTGCCTCTGCCCGTTTCGTCACGTCCCTGGGCGCGTTTGGCATATTGTTGTCCGTATCACATCTCACGCTTGAGTAACTCATCAAGCGCATCTGATGGAGATGATGACGGCTGCACATTTCTTCTACCAAGCGGCACTGATCACATTTCGGCGAATCGATCTAAGAGCAAGCAGTTTGGGCGCCGGGGGCAGTTGTTCAGTTTTGGTTCCAACCCATTCGCCTCCCCGAAAGTTGTTTAATTGATAAGGTTGCTCTTGTTGTCTTGTGACCCGATCAAGTCAATTTCAAATTCGCCGAATGATTCCTATTTCCGATTCTCGACGCTTGAAACTGGTTCCTTTTAAATCTGGTTTATTATTAAAGAAAACTTTCTTTTGAACTGCTTCCAGCCCGAGACATTCAGTATTCAAGGAACAAAGTAACAAAAATTAAAGCGCCTGACCTCTTAACACAACACTATCAGATAGTTTGGGTCAATCTAAAGGCAAACGATTCGAAATATTCTTTAGACATCCAATTATTTCTTGGAAACAATTTTACAATGAATATCTCTTGAAAAACGTAGAAACGACATCAAGTTCTTAGAAAAAATTCGTTTGAGACCGTTTCGAATCGAAGATATCGCATGCACCATATAGTTCTGGATCAGACTTTCAATTTCTGAGAAACCGCATCATAAATACTATATACTGCTGTAATAAATAATATATTAATTAAATAATTAAGTAAAGATGTAACTCTGAAGAGATTTGCACTTTTGTGTTTAGTACATAACAACTACTTCATAAAAACTTCACAAAAAAAAGAAAGTCTATTCCAAGAAATATCAGCTACAGACAAACTTGAAACATACTTCAATAGAATCCAAAGGGAACTCCTGCTGTTATAATTAAGACACAATTAATTTCTTGCGAGTGTTGCGAAGTTTTTACACAGATCCTACGCGGTGGCTCATCTTCTCTCCGCGAGCTACAACAAAGCGATCCTGGCAACTCATCGAACTTTGGCGTGGATATGATCCGGTGGAAGCCGGAGGTCTTTTTTTTTGTTTCTCTACTTCGGTGTCGGTTTTACGTAACACCCATCAAAATGGGGTGGCTAAATCATAATGAGAGAGGGAGAAAGAAAGATAGGGAGAGAGAGAGAGAGTGTGTCAGAGAAAGAGAGAAATAGATAGAAAGAGAAAGGGAGAGAGAGGGATAGTATAAGCCGTACCGAGAAGTGCATCTCTTGTTGAATAATTAGAAAATGAACCGACCCGACGGCGGGCCGCGCTTCCAACTTCTCACAGAAGCCTTTGGCCTACGGGTAAGTGTTCGCGTGGCGCGTTAGCGGTGTGGTAGCGGTGGGTGGGCAATGGCAAAACACCGTGGAACACACCGAAATGACGAATGATTTGTGTACCGGGCGTATGTGCACTCATTTTCATCCCAAGCCCCGGTAATTATATCTCCGCTTGGGGTGAAACAAAAAACCCCGCCGAAAGTAAGCGCGCACGGTGAACGAATTTCGTGAATCGTGAGCCTCATGCTCATAACCCACCGGCGGATCATACACACTCAAACGCACACACCGGACGCTGGAACGCGGCGCAAGTCATAATGCGCACGCCAGATCGCGAAGAAGTCAATGGCACCGCGGCCGGTCATAATTCGTTTTGTTCGCGTGTGCGTTGCTTCATCGAGCACTGCATCATCCACATCATCATCATCATCACCGCGCACATTTTAGTAGCCTTCGATCGCAAGAAGCCGCCCGCTGCTGCTGCTGTCAGG
Organism: Anopheles farauti No. 4; assembly: GCA_000956215.1. Lineage (NCBI taxonomy): Eukaryota > Metazoa > Arthropoda > Insecta > Diptera > Culicidae > Anopheles > Anopheles farauti No. 4. The sequence continues at coordinate 49,782 of JXWZ01003146.1, read as the reverse complement.
CGGCAGCTCTTTTATTTTCGTGCTGTACGACGATGCGCGATCCTCGCGATTGCACATGCGCGGGCGGCATTGTTGTCCGTCTGGTTGGTGGTCGTCGACCGACGGTTGGTGCAGCAGCTCGGTACGACTCAGACGACGATTTGACAAACTGCCTTCGGTCGGCGTTGGAGTTGCCGCGCATGCAGGCGGCGAAGAAAGAACTACATTCATGGGATCGATTTTTGTCCACGCCAACGTGTGCGCACGGGCCGACTATCATGACGCCCCGATGGAAAACAGACATTCCAGTGTACATGTCGCCGTGGGGGTTGAGGAGGCAGCCGGTCTTTCCGAGGGCTGGCGTCAGTTTCATGGTGCATCTTTTCCGAAGGGATGATGTTTGCCGTCGATGCCCTGGTGTGCTAATTGAATTGACATGCACGAGTAAGGCATGCATGTGATATACATTGATTAAAGCATGCAATGATATGAAAAGTATGAAAAATATTGGTGGAATTTAAAAAAATATAAGAATAAGATTTTAAATGTTTTACATTATTACATGGATAATAATTGATTAATAATAAATCAATAAATGATTTTATGTAATCATCAACACTCAAATGAATTTAGTGAAGGAATGTTTCAATATCTGTGATTTTTTTTTATTTATTTTTTTATGTTACAAATAAAATCAAGCAAATGTAAACAAAAATCGTATTTGAAATATTTTTGAAATAGTCTAAATAGTTAAATAGTTTTAAAATAGAGCTTTTTTATTTTTCCACATTAGTCGTGTATTCGATTCGGTTAGAAAGCGTTGTACTCAATGACTATTTAGCTAAATCGTCGAAAATAAAATCAATCAAGCACCACTTCCCCCACAGTTAAAGTGGCGAGAATCTGGAGACTTCTCGCACTGCGTATGATTCATTCCGTAGCGATCGTCGATCCATCATCCACTTCCCATCGCAATGTGGCAAAAACCGGGCACGATTGAAGCGTCGCCCTTACGCTTCCGGCCTGAGAAACAGGCGAGAAGACGACACTGGACTGTGCGAGTGGGAAATCGTGCCTCCGAGGAGAAGAATATTCTTTGTGCACCCACCCAAACCCGCCAGCCAGACGGGTGGGGGGATCTCTTCCGCCGTGCTGCTTTGCGCAATCGGAAGAATCCGACGCCAACCGCTGGTGGAGCCCATGTCCGATGTGTCCGACCGTTGTTTGATGTTTTGCCGCGCTGAGAATCTTCAGCCATCGTGGCAGAACAGTCGGGTTTCACTCACGGCCGGCCCGCTGCGGACGGAATGCAGTGATTTTTGCATTCCCTACGCACTTTGGCCCCGGTCGACGCAATCTGAGCTCGAAAACCGAGCAGGGCTTCCTGCCCAGCCTCCTGTTCTCGCTCTCTCTCTCTCTCTCCCCGCGGTCCACCCTTCGATGGGAGAAAAATTTAATCTGTTCAGAATGCGCGCCCATCTCCCGGCGAACCAGCCCATGGTACAGCATTCTCGGACATACAATGTAACAAGCGTACGATGTGTTGGAAAATAAGCCTCGCGTTGTTTAGAGAGCAAACAGGGCCAACAGGGTTCGGTGCGCCCGAACAATCATCTGAAATAATAATAATAAGCTCCAATCGATTTGGCCCGGGAAAGAGAGAAAGAGAGGGAGTAGCAGGAGGGAGAGGGGTGCAAATGCGTGCCGGCATTCAGTAATGGGCTACAGGCGTAAACGCGCTTGCTATTAGTATTTTACTGCTGTTTTCCCGTACTGTTTCTTTTTTGTTTTGTATCAGCGAAAAATTATGTCCAGCCTTTTCCGTTCACAATCGCGCGCTGTTCGTCCTATCCGCCCGCAGAAAGGGAAGAAGCACAACATTAACATTATGTTATTGTATATCTTCACATGTTTGAAATGTGAGCCGAGCTCGGGGTAGTGGTTTTAGAACAAACAAGCATCATTTGATAGATCATTCATACATCATTCATTCATTGAAAAGAGCGTTTGGAGAATGGTTGCATAGAAGCAACTAGCGAATTTCGTATCCAGAATATTTTACATTACTAAACAAATAACCATTAACAGAGGATATTTAATACTCTCACACAATATGATGATAGTGACATGTGTGTTTGATGAAATAATATTTTTAATTATGTTCGTTTTCCCCCTTTATGATCAAAATTTGTTTTAAACACATTTTTTACTTTGGCATTTTAGATTCTCTAAAAATATGATACAGATTTAGGTTCAATAAATTGAAGAAATGATGTTCGATGTTAAAAACTGGCAATGTTCACAGATATTGAAGTCCAAATGCAATGTAAATCGCTTAAAGAAAATTTAATTTTCCAAGTTGACATATTCGTATAACGTGAGGTAATAAACGAATAAATTACCTTACGGACAAAATATTGTCATAAACTTTATAAGTACAGAAAATTTGTCAAACGCTTCGTGAAGAACTGACAAAAATTCGGTTTTGAAATCATCGTTATCCTTTCGTGCGCTCCAGTGGCTCTTGACATTTTTTTTTCTGTTCTCATGTATCCTAAAAAGCTTCATCATCATCAAAGATTAGGAAAGCATCTGTGCTGTATGAAAGACCGGCTGCAAATACCATTTTTACACCACCGTAGCATAACAAATCAAATAGGATTAAAGTATTCCGTAGCACTAATCCTTCCCTCGCACCGGTTGATGTAGGTCAACAGTGACACCTTGAAGCTCGAAAGCGACAATATTGCGTGCGTGTAATTCCTTTTATTGCAGCAAAATGGCAACAAAACAAATAAACCAAACACAAAAAAATACAAACCCAGTCCATCGCACTCCCTTTACGTTTATGCTCGTACGGTTAAAACATTATCCATGTTTACATCATCCCAAGCCGTCACCCAGGGAGCCAACGGTACATGCGGAGTTTATGCATGCAAACAAGGGCTTCTTCCCGCCCCTTTGGGTACCTCCGTGTTCCGCAACACAATGTAGAAGACTTGGCCGGTTGTACTTGGATTCTTCTCTTCCCGAGCCGAATGCAAACAACCCCCTCGCATCCCGATAAATCTCCGATGTCATTAGGTCAGGTGTTGCTAATGTTTGCTGCACGGTGCGTGTGCGATAGAAACGGTCCTTTAGTGCGAAAAAGTGGGAGGCATAGTGTCGTTGGTGCCGTGTGAACTTCACGCAAGAAATCTCGGTTTTCTGTTTTTTTTGTTGTTGTTTTCGGCGAGAAAAAGGCTCGTCGAGAATGCGCTTTGTGCCAAGTGCTGCAGTCCGGGTCGGGTCGGGTCTCTGTGGGATCTGGGCCCGGAAGGTGACGGGATACAAATCATTTTCCGTGTCATCATCAAACCACGGTGGGAACGGTTGTGAAGTCGGTTTTCCTTCTTCGGACGAAGGAAAGTTCCGTTTCTGTAGTTTCGAGCGGCATGTTTCAAACGGCACGAATTAAAACGGTTGCTGAAAATATTCTGTGCAACGTTTTGCATTGTTCCTGTTGGCAGCAAATTTTTAATTGCATCAAATTTATACGTCCAAAACCTCAGTCCCAGAGCTCGCACCTGGAATGTTGCAACACTGCAACCTGATGTTGGAAGAAAAATAATACATCCCGGAAAAGAAGAAAACAACCAGGGCTACGTTTGGATGGGCTTTTTCGGGGGATTTTTTTAATAATTAACATTGTCAGCACCATTAGCAGCTGGACCAGCCAGAACCCACTTTTACTCGATGGTCATGGGAAACATGGTCATGTCGTTTGTGGTATTTTGGATGTATTTTTTACTCACCACCAGCACCATCACCTCCCAACTTCTTCGCTTCTTCCACCCCACAAATGCTTTTGATTCATGGTCATGAGTGCATGTGTTTTTTTTTTGAACACCGGACACAAGGGGGATAATTTTCGTGTTCCATTTATCAGATATCGCAATCGAGCTATATCGCGGGGGCTGGGCGCGAGGGAATGTGCAAGACTGCACATAATGGGGCCCAGATTGTTATGTATATAGTTTCAGGGGGTGACACAATCGTTATTAATGTGTTTTTTTTTCATTTCTCTCCCACCCTCTGTTTTCTTTCCCCTCCACAGGTAAGCGAAGTGATTCCGGGGACTCATTTGACAAATGTTTCATGATCGGTCCTGTATCCTGTTCCGGCGCAATGTGGCACTGTTTTCTGTGTTTTGCTTCGCACTCATTATACGTGCATGAGGATACACGGAAGCCTTATCAGGCTGCCGTCCATTCGTCGGTGACCTTTCGTAATGCAGTGAGTACAAATTTCGGGCGCAAAAGTTTACTCTGAATTCGGACGATGATTCTTGCGATAATCTCACTTCTTAATTTAAGTTTAATCAATACTTGGTGCTGGTTTAACTGAGTAGCCTTCGGAGTAATGTTTATCATTGATTTTAATGATGATTATTTTTTTAAATTAAAACATTAATAATTTCTGATAATTACACATTGCTAGAAATTTAAAATTTTAATACAATTCATTTGGAAGTTACTGTTATACAAACAAATATTCGAAATTAATATGAAAATATTGATCAAATTTAAAATAAACTAATTCTAATACTAATTCCTTCAATTTACTACAATTGATTTATTTATTTTTAAAAATTAAACATTTGTAAGTTATACCCCATATGCTCTTTGATTAATTGCTATAAAAACGCTCTCATTGGTCATTAATCACGGCTGCATTTGAAACGCCTTCCGCGATATCGCATGAAACCATCGTTTACACATACCAGCACTTCTACATGATTCATGCGCTGGTTATTTCCTCCAATACGCCGAAAAGAACGCAATCTAGTTCGCGGATTGGAACGATCAATCAACGGGCGAGAATGGCAAAATAACACTGCCGCGAAACAGAATCTATTTGACAAATACCAATATGGTATTTTTTTCCTTTAACTCCACTAATTGTTTAAGATGGTTAAATGTTCATTTATTTATACGGTTTCAACTTTTACGCGTGCCGCTTGCGAGTGAAATGTTGGGTTGTTATTTTTACGAACCGTACGTTTCATTTATCAAACCAAACACTTATCGCGCCTATCGATGATGCACAGAAGTGTGTTTGAAGCACTTGATGTGTGATTGAAATCAAACACTATTTGCCCAGCGGCTTTTAAAACCTGGGCTTGGGTGAGGGCGCGAGCCTGCCCATCACTTTTCGTCGGACGAGGTTTACGTATTGCGTCCCGGGACTCGGGACCATTGATCTTGTGCGTGCACTTGAGATGAAGTGCATGAAATGAAATCGCCACCTCCACCGATTGGGTGAGAATTTCATTTCAGAGTTTTGAGAAAAAATGGAAATATCCGTTTTGAACCGACCATCTGGAGAGGAAGCTTAGGCGGGGTTTTAACGTTCCAACTACTGCAAGAAAGAACTATTCTATGGTCTTGTGTCAGCGGGCAAGAATGATTTAAAGCAATCCGTCTAGCACGCCCCATCTAATACGTACCATAAAACGGTTTCTTTCCAAACGACTGCAAAGCAGGCTGCCCACAGCGAGCCGCTTGTTGTTTTTTCTTCCTTATTCCGACCGTTCGATCCAAACCAAACCGAAGAAAAACCAGTTCGCGCTAAGCTGCACCACCGCGCAGGAAACCAAAACCACCCGTTTTGCGGTGGCCGCGAAAAAAATAGAAAACAGAAAGATCTTCAGCCCCCGATCTGCTGCGGGCGGCCCGGACCGCTGCTAGTGCTCTGAACCGTGCGGTCGAGATGCTGTGAGTGACCGGTTGGCGATCGAAAGTGAGCTCTCCGGGGGCCCTCCAGCATCATCTCGATCGTGGTCGGGAGAGATCGTGGCTCTCCACGGGGTGAGAAACGAGAACTGCGCCCCAGTGTGTGCGCCGGGGTGAATGGTCAGCACAAAGGGAACAACTCACCTTCCCCTCCCCCCTCCCTAGCACACACAAACAAACACGGCTGGGGGAGCTGGATCGAAGGGGGAATCCTTAGCAATGGCCTCAAGTGGCGGTGTGCGTGAGAGAGTTTTTCGGAGACACCGAGTGACCGAGTTGGAAGAGTGGAACGTTCTTGAGCTGTTTCATTGGAGCGAAAACGGGCCACGCGAATGTGTAGAAAGTAAAGAAATGGGGAACTAGACAGAACAGGCAAAATCGCATACCAAAGGTGTCGCAGGGGAGAACTTTGCAAATTTTACGTATAAAATTATCTCATTTTGAATGTTGGGTTCATAATAATCTATTCTTCATTTTTTACAAATGAAAGTGAGCAGCTCGTACACCCTATCGAATCCTCTTGCTTTTTATTCTAGTGATGATCAAATGGTTAAGACCTCCGTTCTATGAAAAGCTTTGTTGGACACATTGCGTAATAAATCTAATCCAATAAAAAGAATGTCACACAAATTGGGTGTGAAATAATTTGTAAATAATTTCGACTATTATTTTAATCATTTATAAAAGTGGATATTATTGAAATGCTCTCGATTGTGATTTTCAGAAAAGATCAGTTTATAATTGATGAGCGATATTATTTCAAACTTTTGCTATGAATTAGTAAATTTTTTCTTCAATCTTAGCACAGAACAAAGAGACATTCAAATGATACTAACATGTTTTAAATATTATCATATATTTTCAAAGGTCAACACTTTGCCAGACCAAAGGCCAATACTAGTTGATAAATTTCTATGTAAATACAATAAAAATGTATTCAGAATAAATACTGACATTAAAATGATCAGCACCTTTGGAATCACCAGCATTTCCAGCCAGCATGCCAAACTAAGTCAGCTTAGGTGCCCAAGAGAGCAACTTGCGCTGCTCCACTCGCTCTCACTAGAGAGAAAGAGTTCTCCCATTCGCTCCACCAGAGTCGCGAGCCACTCAGAGCGAAGTTGCAAGCCATCGCTGCTCCCTTCCCTGCAATTGCACGCAGAACCCATTCCACACAAACCAACTGGGGTCCGCTCTTTCGATGGTTTTCGCCGGAGCATGATTTTAATGTTTCGTGAGTCGTGTGCGCGCGCGGTCCGTTTTCGTACGTACAACGCGTCACCCTCGGGGGAAGAACGAGTCGATCGCACCCCAACACCGTGCAGTCTCCGTTCAGATCACTGGTTCGCTTCTTCTTCGCTTCTGATCTGGTGGCAAAACGGTAAACGAGGCGTTTCTTCTACCCCATCAAGTGATCTTCCTTACGTTTTCGTCGGTGCAACTGCCCCGAAACTGCAGCTCCAAGTGTTTGGTAACGAACGGTCGCCAGCTGTCTGGTGGTGCGTGTGTGTGTGCGTGTGTGTAGAGCCCGCAAACACTAACCCTCCCCGGAAAGTGAATATAGAGAGTTGTCAGCCGGTGTACGTGTGCATGTGTTTGTACGTTGTTTTCGGCATAAAACGCGGCACAAACCTCCCAAAACATCAAAAGGCGTTGGTGAAAAATAGAAACCGAAGTTGGTGGTGAATGAAAAAAAAAAGAACCCACAGGTGCATATAAACGGGGAGGGTCTTTACCCTGTTTTTTTTTCGCACCTGCGAAAGCGAATCAAACGTGATCGAGTGCGCAAGAAGAAAAAACCATTCACCCACACAAACACACACTCCAACAAATTATGATGTTCCAGCTGATCCGGCGCACCCCGAGTGAAGTTTTCCCCCGGCCGAATGGGAAAGTAAATGTTAATTAATAATTGCTGCATTGCGCGCTCCGACCGATCGATCACAGTGAGCGCGTGTGTGTGTGTGCGTGTTTGTGTGTGGCTGCAGCGAATGCACGCAAAAGTTGCATTTTCGAGTTACAATTCGGGGTTGCAAGTTGTTGCTCCAAAATACGATCGAAAAACGGCCAGTGCGACGGTACGATCATTTTTACTGTTTTTATGCACTCCTAAGTGTGCTTCTGTATGAGTAACCGAGTATGTGTGTGCGTTTGTTTCGGTTAGGCGGGAGCGAGGAGCGCATTATTTCGGTCCATCATTAGGGTGCCCGCTGGGTGGAACCGACCCCAAATGGATGTTGTCGTCGTCCGACGTCCGTCGTCGTGCGGGGTGTGATAGGCTTGCACGCGTTTGTAGGTGAACAACATATCCCCTGCCACGCACACCTCACCCACCCTCGAAATAAACTGCTGCTTTTCGCACACACGCACACGCATACACTCCAAAATGTTTTTGGATGGTGCAGAAGAGTAGCATCGAAGTAATTTATTCGTCGATTCCAGGCCGCGTGCGTTGCCGTTTTTGAGTGAAGGTTTTTTTTATTGTGTGTGTGTGTTTTTTTTCTCTATCCGGTGCTTTCGTGATCCTCCCAAGTGATGTGAATGAGTGCGCGTGCCTTCCCTTCCCGCTGGTGTGTATGCTAATATGCAACGAGCGATGAAAAACAGGCTTTTCGGTGAGGGTGAAAAAAAGGAAACCAAATAAAACTGCGCGCTCGCAGGCGTTGCAGTGTTTTTTTTATGTTGTTTTGATTCAACTTTGGTTTCGTTTCTTTAACGCGAAGAAAACCGTGAAACCGAGTGAAACTCGCGCACCGGCAAGTTAAAGTGCAACGGTGGTGCAGTACCGGCAGGGAACGGCGCAGAAACGGAAGCAGAAGCGGCTGTAGCTCTCTTCACAATATCACAGCGTTGTGATGCGATGGCCGCGATTATCTCGTAAATGTGGGTTCAGTTTTAGTACCGTTTTGCTACCACCTCTCCCTCCTCTGTCGTCCATTCCATTCCGTTCCGTCTCTTCTATCACCTTCCCTGTCTCTTGACTGTAGGCTCTTTAGCGGTTTCGATTTCGACTCTTTTTGATAGAAACTTACTGTAGTGCGATAGAAAGCTGTAGAATTTCATGCGCTTTTGTGTTTGCTTTTTGGGCATAAATAAAAACTCATGAGAATAAATTCATCCTCATGATATTTTAACCGAATTTAGTAGAGGTTGCTTTGAACCGTAAGCAACAGAAATAGTTTTTTTCCCACAGTTAAGCTTTAGTACAGGTATGGTGGAGTTTGTGAAACAATTTGTTAAATTTTCCAGATTAAACAAAACGATTTTTGTTTTAGTCAATGAAAAGCAGCATTTTATGAGATCTTAAAAGTATTGGTTTTTTCATGCGAAAGTCAAAGCATTGACTTGGAAGCTGTTAAACACATTTTCCGCACCGGTTAGTATCCCGTACCCGAACCGAAGTGACTTGACGGCCCGTAATGTCTTTTTCATGCAAGGCAACCTCTGTCTCTACCGTGAAGTGCATTCTATTAGTTGAACTTTTCAGTTGTGCGACGGGGTGGTGCCCAACAAACATCACTCCCACGAGCAGCAACTGTTGACCTTCTGTTGCCGGTGTGTGAAAAGTGGCAGCGCTCTGGGTTGTTTCGTTGGCCGCCCGAGAGCGCAAGACGCGATTTCGTCCACGTTCACGTTGCGAGATAAGAATGGTGCGATTCTTGTTGCACCTTTCTCGCACCGGTGTTGGGAGGTGGGAGAATTAACTGCGGTGGGTTGCGCCGGGTCGCGTAAAACCGTGTTTGTGAATCAACATTCCGCGTTTCAACCTCCAAAACAACAGGCGCCATCAGCCTCCAGCAGTTAACGTCAACCGGCTGCACGGATGCAAATGCAAATTTTTGGCTCTGAAAATCTGGCTCGTACTGCTGGAGCGATGGTGGCGAGGAAGCGAAAAACAATCAAAGCTTGAACCGCCATTCGGCAGCACTCCAGTGCAGGCCCTGCTTGCTTCAAGAAAAACAGAAGAAGAAAAAACGCTACTGCGATTAAGCTCGGTCGAAAAAAACAACGACTTTGCCAAATACAAAAACCCATACAACGCAACCCGCAAGCCGCTTAACAGCCGCTTCGTGTCTTGGTGGAAAAGGTGCCACCGTCACCACCGCCACCGAGACCGCAATACCGGGAAAGTTATGGTGCTTTTGTCTTTCGGCCGTCTCACTGGGATCTCGAAAACGAACTTACGGGCCGATCGGACCATCAGCTGACCGGCAACGGCGGTGAGCCGCTGGTCACGTTTGTGCCCGGGCCAATGTAAATGAGCACACACTAATAGGTTGATATACATTTCTTCCCTGCCTTCCTCATTCCAGACTGGGCGTGTGTGTATGTGAGTCTTTTTGCAAAGTTGCATGTAAATTAGATTGACCACCACGGTCCAGCCCGCTGAAACGAATGGTAGTTAACATGGTTTGGCCATTCAAATAGCTGGTGTGGCTTCGCGCCCTTTCGCGTCCCATACCTTTTTTTATTGACGTCTGTATGGAGGCGCATTTTTGCTCATTACTGACCTTTCGTGCAGAGACCTCGGGGGAAGGCATTTGTGGTGCGATTAAATTCGTTTTTGCGCTGTTTATTTACTAATTAATGCATACGTTTTGATGAAAGATTTATTTGTTCTCGATTTCGTATTTATGGGTAGGCTATGTAAACTTTGCTTGATTAAAAATAATTTTATAGTTTTTTTATATTTAGTTATTATATGCATCAAACACTTTTTTATTTGATAGCCTAACATTAGGGAGCACTGTCAGCTATTTAAACTGCTGCTATTAGTTAGGGCCTTTGAAAGTATTGGAATGTTTTCCATTATGTGTTGTTTTTTTTTCAATTTAACCTTAGCGCAGTGATTAACTAGCGATCGAATTGGGTTTGCTAGTCGAAAATAATATTAATTTTCAGCTAAAAAAATGGCCTCAGTGTTCATTTTTAATTGCAAACGAACAGCTTTTCACTTCATATCGAATAAATTGGAGCACCGCGTTAATTTTCGTAACATCCAGGATAATTTCTAGGACCAATTCACACAACACTCATTCATCAGTGTACCATTATTTAAAAAAAACTTCATTTGGAATTTCAGTAAAATTGTTAACAAATTTGCTGGAATTTTCCTGCTTACTCATGTGAGGGAATGCTCGAGCTCGAGCTTTATCCAACTCATAGACCTACCGGAATCGGTATTTGCATCCCGGTGGGTAGAAATTTTCCCACCTTTTCCCAGCTTAATCATCCATTATCATGCAACCCAATGCATCTGGTGGTCGTCGCGTCGCGTACGTTTTGTGCTCCATCAAACAACTACTGCCGACGGTGCGGTTATGTGCAAGAGTGTAGTTAGAGTGTAATGTGTTCTAGTGTTAATTCACACGCGATTGATCTCAGCCAACCTAATCATTAGCTTTCGTTGCGATCGTGCAGCGTCTAGCAGTGCATAGTAGTTTGTTGGGCGTGATAATGGTGGAATGTGAAATTATTTGGAAAATACGCTAAATTGGAGTGGCGATGAGGCAACATTCCGAACCAGTCCTCGCGAGGAGGATAGAAATGATCCGAATAAAATCACTGATGGTAAACTGAAATTAGCTTGAAATCAAACATGTATCGTTTATGAAAACCACACTGCGAAATGCATGGGTAGAGCATGATAAATATATTGAATTATGTCTTCCGTATGGCAACTGCTATAGTTCCAATGCTCCTAATTGCGACACACTCACGTCTCGGCAATGAACTTGGCAGTGAAATAAAACTAACCCGTAACTCGGTTCGCACTAGGCAGTAAACGTAAAATGGGGTAGAGGGCTATCGACAAAAAAACAAGCCCCAAACGACCCTCACATCACCTCAAAATGAGAAGCCGCTCTGTCTGTGTGAGTGTGTCTACGTTTAGGTCGCGGACTCGAAATGCCGATGCCGAAACGCCGATAGGAATCGAAACGTCTTTCGCCTTTTGCGTGAAAGGGGAGCAAGTTTCGCGAAAACTATCGCCACGAACGCTTGTATCTGCATCTACTTCTGCTCTCGTTTCCTCGATCCGACAGGCCGGCTCGCACACGGAAAAGAATGGTGCGCGGTGCGGCGCGGGTCGTAAAAGTAACGCAGCACGACCATTTCGTTTCCCGCGGGTGGTGTGGCGCGGAAACTTGAGCAGGCAAACTTTCTTCACCCTGGCTGCTCGTGGCTGCTCGCACGATGCGGTCCAAGACGCGTCGCTTATCGGCGGCGGCGGCCCCTTAGGATCGCGCATATCGGGTGTGGAAAAAGGGAAAGGGAAAGCCAGGCCTTTCGTTGGTGTGTGTGAATTGGACGGAACCAGATGACCCAAACGAGATCGTGCATGTGTCTGTGCGTTTTTTTTATGTTGAAACTTAAAGTGTTTATCCAGGGAAGAAGCTGGGAATTAAAAATGAGGTCAACGCTTTATTGGACTGCATTTTAGGGGGTTTTTCCTTCCTGAAAGTTAATTTGCCACACCAGGAAGAAGTGTCATTTGGAGTGTTAGATAATCCCTAAAACATTCTTTCGTTGGCGTTCGAACTGATATTTCGTTTGGACAAATCGACGCAAAAATTGTACCGAGTTAACCTGACCGCTACCTGACGCGCAAGGTACAATCAGTCAGCGACAAAGAGGAGGCCGTAGAGCGTAATCCAATTAGCTTTGGTTTGCTGTCGTTTTATTGTGTGCCACAAAAATTTGCATGTCCGTTTCCCTCTGGCACTGGCACGGACGGCGAGCGGCTCTCGCACTAATTGACTTGTAGCTGGACGAGAAATGAGGACGCTTCAAATCGTTTCAACTAGTCCGAATATTTATAATTAGTACCCGTACGGTGGTTAGCAGGAGTAGGTCACGATTTGGATGCTTTAAGGTTTTGCTAATTGTCCTACGTGCCGGAAGGAAGAACTTCATCGTTGTATTCAGTAGATGAACTGAATGGAGGTCTTTTTTTTGGGTTCTTAAGAACATTTTACAACTGAGTTTAAAGAGTGTAAGAGTAAGACTTTAGAAAACTAATAAATTGGTTTAAATTGCAGACAAAGATTCGTAAATAAATCTTTACTCCTCCTGATCAGAATAAATCCAACACTCCCTTAAAAGCATACTTAAACTAGAATCAACCAACTATACAAATGTGTTCGCGCCTGCCATATTTTTTCTTTAGTTTTATTGCACAAAGTACAAAATAAAAACTAACCAGCTTTTTATTACCAGGAATTCCAAACAAAAGTTATTCCTTTCGCACAGACATATACAAACCCCTTACGGGGGCTGCCTTCCGTGCCATAAATCAGCGCGCAGCGAATATTCGAACTATGCGCCTCACATTCCGTCCAGAACCCCGCTGTAAAGTATAATATTCCCCTGCTGCCCTCGTCGCCGCCCGAAGTGTGCAACGGGCGAAAAGAAATGCGCTCCGGTCGGTATCTTCACCGGTCGCAGACAAAGAGATCTTCACTCGCGCTGGAACCGAGGGTGCCAATCCATTAGTTTTTATGTACTTCCAAGCCAGACCTTCAACCAGCGGCCTATCCGGTAGCGGGCAGTGTGATTTTCTGCTGCAATAATAGTAAACACGGTGCCGCACATTCCTGGCAAAACCTACCACCACACCCGACGGGCGTAGAAGTTGCTGCTTCGGAACTTCGTAACTTCTGCCAAACCATTGGTGGCTGGCTGTGTGTGTTTGTGTGTGTCCGTAGTATTCCCGCTGGACATCGCTGCTGGACAAAACCGCTCGAAGGCACCAGGTTCATGGCATGCCACCGGGTTGGGGATGGAATCTGCGACCACGGATGACAGACACCAACCGGTTTGCGTTTTCTTCTTCAACGTGCGGTCGATCAGAGGCCCCCACATCTCAGGAATGGGGTGTTCGATCGCGCAAAACTCACCCTGACATGGTCGTTGTGTTTTTTTTTATCTTTCCTTCCGCTAGAAGCGCCTTCGTAAGAATCGCCGCCAGTGCCAGCGTTTGCGCTGGACTAGGTGCGAGGTACTTGCAGCAATACCTCCGCACAGCCGGTGAGAGGTTCGGTTGATTGTTGCTGACGACCAGGTATGGTCATCAACCGCCCCGCGCGTGTGCGAGTTGTGGGAGCCGCACACAAACCGGGTCCCACAAGACGTCAGAGGTGCTGATGAAAAGGAGAGTGAACTCCTACACGGAGCCCCACACGCTCGGGAACTGGATGTGGACGTCCACCCGTGAGAGCCGGTCTATCAGGTCCGCCTAAAGAACGATGAAGGTGATGTTTCGTTTACCCTTCGCTTTTTTTTTGCCTTCTGCCAGCGCACGTAGAACACGTTTACGTACGTTGCAATCTGCTGTTTTATTTTTTTTTTTGCAGCGCCTACTCCATTCGCAAAAGGGCGCTGTAATCAAATGGACCGCGCTCTAGACCTGCCGTGGATCGAAGGCGGCCGCATGGTCGGTGGACGTGAAGCGTTCTATTCGCGCTGTTCACGCTTGTCAATCACGCGTTAACCCTTGGAGCATCCCCTAGAACGTTCGCCGCTCGTTCGCTGGGAGCGACTTATTCGGACAATAACATCTTTATGTCTGTACTAATATTATTCTTATTTCATACGAACGTACATGTTAATCTCGGGCTCGCGAGCTCGACCGAAAGGTAAATTGGCTATGATTCTTCCACGCATAATTTTTTTTCCTCCGGCCCCTCTTGCGATGATCAAATAACAGTGCTATATCACACCAAGTGCTCCCTGATTTAATTAAACATACCATCTCCATTCAACCGGCTGGCTGCAGTTGCAGTTGATTGTTATGGTCACTGCAAGTGACATCAGCAGCACTCGGCGTTTCTCATCTCACCTGAACAATTTAAGTGAGTTTTTTTTGTCTTGTCCAGTGCGAGTTCACACCGGGTTTTGCTCGGGACGAATATTTTTGTTTCGACTGCGGCTATTCTGTTTTTTTTTACCGCGCAGAAAAACGCCTGTGAATGCTAATGAAGGCAATACTTTCCACCGTGAAAAATGGTTCCATTTTCATACACACTGCTCGAGGGCTTTGTGGTTTTTCCACGTGGACGCAAAGTAACTACCGAGTTTGTCTGTTTCAACTGCTTCTTTGACTGTTCGACTGCTAGAGGAAAGAACACTCTACATAGGAGGTGAAAAAATTATAAATTTGCATTTGAGCATCGTGAAACCAGCGATTGTTGCAGTAAGAGAATGAAGTGTAACGGCAGAAAATCGTTTATTCGCTTCATGACTCGAGTAGGATTGGAGCTACTGAAGCAAATTATTCAGCCTCACATTTGAGATATGCTAAGATAGGTTTGGCTGATAAAAGAAATCTTTCGATGCGCCCATCCTGTTGATGCTACAGCGCTCTTCCGTTTTCTTATCTGCCTCAGATCCCATTGCATTTTTAATCACAATTTTCCCCTACGGTGTCTCGATCGAACGATGAACGCTTCAGGAAAAGGGTTTCGGTGTTGTTTGCACTCGAAAGCCCCATCCCACTTGATTGATCGTTATCAAACGGTCTAGTAGCGCATAGGGAGCATTTAGTGTGAAAACAAATGGCTTCCCCTAAACTAAACTCCAAGCAGAATATTGCGTTTTGCCTTCCCTCTCGTGGTATATCGCTGATCGGTGTTGTAAGCGATTCCGCTGCATCCGGTGCTAGTGCATTCCTGTGGGTGCAGTAGCTGAAAAATATACTACGGGGTGCGGTTGTTCGGAATGTTTATCTTAGCGCAGCGACTGGGCGATGTTGCTGTAATAGCCGGAGGAGGAAAAACACACATTGATCTAAATTAATTAATCCTTCCCGTATGCAGCTGAACGGAATGCGGGTCATGTGGCAGCAGCATTAGACGAGAAGCGTGTAATTTTATCGTCCACGTAGTGACTCACTCTGACGTCTTAACACAAAGTGCTTGTTACATCAAAATATTTGCTTTCAAACTTGTTTCAAAAACGTTTCCCGCAAAAGTGTTTTGAAACATATTTTGCATTCATTTTTTTCTGATTATATTGTTTAATTATGTTTTCAATATCTCGTTTGTACCTGCTAAGCTCGTTTTGTTCGGTAGTTTTATTCATCATAACCGAAAGCAAACACTATTGAAGCCATCATCATCTAATCATGAGCCCTTCAACCAACGATGCAACTTTTTCTGTCATAACATCGGCAGGGTTTTTTTCTCATCGACCACAAAACCGACCCATTCGAAGTGTGCACATATTTCCTAAAACTCCAAAAAACAAGGTTGTTAACATTCCATGGGAAAAAGCAGTGACTTCACCTGGCTCTATTGGGGCCGAAAAGAGAAGCTCACCCTTATGTGAGCGAGTGTGCGAGCAGGAACGGGGCTGGTGTGTTTCTAATACCGCCCGACAATTGCCTTATGGTTGGCTGCATTTTAGCCCAGTTTAGCTTTTTCTCGGGGTGTAGTTTTCGCGTCGCGTTTTTGTTTGATCTGCCCTCGGTCCCCGCCAGCCTTTTGTTGGTTTTTCATTTATTTTGCGCCCGTGGAGAAGAAGAGGCTGGTGCTCTTTGCTTGCCCATCTTTCTCTCGCTTTGTCGAACTCTTTTGGGAGTGCATTTTTGTGCCGGTCATTCATTTCCAACGCCGGGCCCAAAACTGGAGCATGTGAGCAGCGTGAAACTGTGAAAGGAAGCGTCTGACCTTGAATGGAATTTCACCCAGTGCCTGAGGGGCAACAAACAACAGCCGCTTCGAAAGCCAACGCGTCCCAGAAAACGCAACCCGATGTGTTTCTTCAACCATTTAATCATTTTTCCGAATTTGTTCATGTAAGTGGTTTCTAAGACCGATGAAAGCTTTAACCAAAGCAATGCCACCGCCTGGGTTTATACCGCGAATGACACTTGCTAGGATGATTCCTGTAAAAAATCCGCAGATTTTTTTTAACCCTACCAAAGCAAAAGATAAAAAGCACTCTACCAGGTGTCATCGTTGGCGAGGAAAAAGGGTTTCTCATTTTTTCCGTTCTTTCACCGGAAACAAACCTCCCTGGAGATATCAGTGAAGCGTCCGAAATGGCGTTGTCCTAAAATAAAAAAAAACACAATACCAAACCGCGGTTCGGTCAAGAATTTATGTTTCGCTTTGTTTCTTTCGTGCGGAACTTTTCCTGGCCCACCGACGGCATGCTCCTTCCCGGGGGTGAAGGATATAACTTTGTTGTGTGTTTTCCCTTTGTCCGGCGTGTTGGGATTTGAACGATTCACATTGGATCCTGTTTTTTTTTTGTGGAGGAGATGGGGAAGGTTTGTTTGGCTCCTCCTTTCGGTCAGTGGTCATCCGGTTCGGTGTTTCATTCAGCACCTTCCGCAGTGCAAGGAAGTAATAAATTGCATCCCATTTCGGTGCGAGCGCTGCTCGCTTCCGCTTTCCGGAAAGTTTTATCGGTCTCTGTGTATGTTTGTGTGGGAGAGTGGAGGTGTTATTTTGTTTCACTTTTTTTCGGCTCATCCTTCCCAGAAACAAAAAGATGAGCACACGGTAAAGGATGAATCGGTTTAGAGATAACTTTGCTAATACAGTTTGCATTGTTGCTTTGGAAGCGCGTTGAAATGAAACAAAGTTTCATCCGCTTTACTACAGCTCCCGCTTCGGGTTCGCTAGTGGTCAAAGATCTCGTTAATCGCCTGTGGCAGAAACAATAATTTAGCGACGTTGTGTATATAAAACCTGTGCAAAGGCAACGACGTAGTGCAGAGTGAAAAAAATCCAGATACGGGATGGAAGTTACCAGCAACTTTGCAATGTTTGGTCATGCCTCTCCTTCTCACTGATAGAGATGTTGCGAGCAGGTTTTTATTACAAATCGAGAGAAATACTTCATTTTTATCCACTTTTATTTGATGGAATGTTTGTATTTGAACAAGGTTCTTCACTTGAGGAAAAACTGAAAATTATCGTATCTCAAAAATAAAATCAAGTGAAGCTGTCCACTAAATTTGCTGACATAGTCTAGTTGCTAGAAAATGAGGAATAAATTTCGAAATTAATTTAATTATTGAAATGCATCATTTAAAAACAAATTTGCAATAATCAGCCAAAGGCAAGGTTTTTTTAAATTTTTTTTTAAATTTAATTTTTCACTAGTGTTAGAATAATAATAAAAAAACGCTTCTTTAAATTAAAGATAAGAAATGAACTCGAAAAAAAGGAATTCAAACATATTAAAAAAGACAAAAATACTTCACATGATACTGTCAACTACATTATGTGCCTCTGCTATGATGTAATTATATCCAACTCAAAACGATAAAGCTATCAACACATCATCATCTTCGGGGAGAAAAACGTCCATTTTCCTCACAAAAACCTACACCCGACACTAGCCAGCCGCCGGAATATCCTGTTCCAACGCCCGTCTTTGCAGGCATGCTTGGCACCACTAAAACGGACGCGACTAATCACGGCGGGATCAAATTAATAGCAGGCGAATCGGACTAGACTCGAGCGCAAATTGCGTGCTCGTCTCGAAGAGCACACGTGCAAGAAAGGAAAAAAAACACAACAACACAGAAAACCAGTGAAACTTCCCGAGCTACATCCCGACCGTCCACATCCCAATGCACATTGTCATCTGGGAGCGATCCAATCTAAAATTAAATCTACGGGAATGTTGTAATTGAAAAAGATGCTGCAGCGATCCGTGTACGAAGCGTTGCGGTGAACGTTTAGAACGCGAGTGGAAAAGCGTATTGGTACAGGGATGGAGACGTGTTTTTTTTTCTTCCCTTTAAACTTCAATGTGTGTTGCTTCTATCTAGCACATCAAAACAACGACTTGCACAGAGAGAGAAAGAGAGTGAACTCCACTACTACCTGACGACGATACTAGTCTAACGCGATATTAGTGCGTTAGAAATATTATTGTCAACTTAAACTGGCGACGAGTGTTGGAGGCATTTTTCCTGTTTTTTTTCTTCTTCCTTTTTTCCCTTGCCTCCGGGGGAAGGGCCTCCTTGTTGGGAATGTCGTAAAGACAACCCGTTGCGAGAGAGAGACACATACACAGATCCCGCTAGCAATCGTTTTACCACCGATGATGATTATGCTCCGTTCTGGTTATGGCGGTAGCAAGCGGTTCTCGAACGGGATCGCCCCACGGGGCACCACCGTGACTAATCGTGTCGCGTTTTGTGCGAGACTATCGCGAACCCCCTTTACACCCCATTCTCTCTCCTCGCCACCACCGGAACAGAGTGGCGGTAATTGGCGAGGGTTAAATTAAAATTCTTCCGCAATAATTGTCAATTTTGTGTTGCACCCCGTGCTGACAGCATCCGGGCATCGGAAGGAAGTTCCGGTACGTCGGGTGATGATGGTATGCCTCGTGCACCGTTCAGTAACAAGTGCTCAGAATTACAGCCCACTGCACTGCCTGAGCCCATGGGCTTTTACTTGAAAAAAATAATTAAAAATGGTATGAAAATCGCATGGGGGGTATATTTTTTTTTCTTTTTTCCGGAATATTCTCTTTGGTGGTTAACAATTATGAAAACTTCACATAAACTTTTTTCAAGTAAAATGACAGCGAGAGTGTACTTTAATATATGGAAATAATATTAAGCAACTAATAAAATTATTTAAATCAAGTCTGAAATACCACAAAAATAACAGTTTGTGGTAGAACATCTGAATGTTCTCGGAACAATAACTTTTGAAGTAAATTTAGTTTCCCTGAATCCTCTCAGATATATTATTGTTTATGTCACAGATCTCGACACGGGTGAAACAAATCGAACAAACAACAAGTCAACTAAGGTAAAGGTCTGCACAGCCAAACCCATATCATCATTAATTCTGCAAAACGAACGGCTCTAACCGGGACCGGGCGGCCAAAACCGTACCACAACCACAAGTATTCTGGAACATCTCCCGGATGAGATTGAATAATTGAGGTTGAGTTTGATTTGTACTGGCTCACCGGCCCCGGCCCGGGCGCACACCCGGTAATTGAAATTCAATGCCTCCCCGGCAGCCCCCCAAAAGACCACATTTATTTTAACCCACTCCGGCAATAAATCTTCCCCCGCCGTGCGCTTTTGCAAGCATATTTCATGACACCGGGGAGGGGAGAGGAGCGCAGCCCACTAGGCTGATAAGAAACGTGCGGAGATAAGTGAAGGGGCACTGGAATGCCGGTGAACTTGTCGAATACGTGCCGATCAGCAACCAAACACTCGCTTCGGTGATGTGGAATATAAGCCATCAATCTAGATTTAACTCCAGATTTGTTTGTTTCGGTGCTATTTAGAAACCAGTTAGGGAACGATTTGTGGATGCGTATGGTCGCGTCGCATTTATTACAGTTGATTAAATCGTGCAAAGTTTGCCGACGCGCTTAAAGCCGCGTGACGGCGTTTTGTTGGATGGTTTTCGAGTGCAACGCACGCCAGTCGAACGTAGCATCTTCCCACGTGCTGCATCGTTCCTCGAACAGTTTCTTGCTTGCTGGCTTGTTACGGAGCTTTTCCGATGGGAAGAATGTGCAGAACTTCCTCCACTCAGCCACGGTACGTGAATGCATTGAGAAATGCGTGAAATTGTTGTATCATACTTGCACATCATCTTTCAAATGATGCCCCGTCCGACCAGCGCGGAGCGGAGCAGCAAAAAAAAAGTGAAGTAAATAATGAAACTTTGCCGGAGTGGAAAACATAAGCGAGAGACGAATGAACTTTGTGAAAGATAGAACTTCTAGCGCTACGATTCACCAGGAAGGAAGTGAAGTTCTCGGAAAACTTGCCACAACAGCGTGCAGCTGCACACGGAAAGTGTACTCGCAAGTGTAAAGAGATTTTTCAACCATCGTTCGTCTTACGACTCAGCCGCAAGCCGATCGATGGGGATGAGGCTGATGCTATGGCGAAAGGATGTAGTTGATTATTTTTTCTCTACAGTACTCCATTGCTCGGCAATCGCGGTAGATTCATTTGGTACCTCCGAAAGCTCGTGGAAAAGTGAAGTGCAAAAAAATGCACTGGAAAGACATCGTTGTTCTGGGCGTTGAAAAAAAACGGTGGGGAGGGGGGATGGGGAAAATGCATGAAACATTCCTCACGGTTCAAACTTTGGGCCCCGGCTGCTAGACTGATGGGCGGCGAGCACGCTACGAACTGTGCGAAAAATGGGAGAAAAATAAAACGAAACGCTAGACCAAAAAATGCAACCGCACAGAACAACAGCTGATTGCAAATTTCCATTGCGCACGGCGCACGGAACAATGCAACCGGAAAATGCAGATTTTACGACACGAATATATAAGTGTATAACCGGCAAAAGCTTCCATCTGCGGGAGAAGTGAAATAAAGGAATATGTTCAAGTAGTATTTCGCACGCTGCGGTAATCAGTAGCGGTTCCATGGCATATGATGCGAGAAATTTGCATATGCCGTGTACTAGGACGAAAATTTCGCTTGCATGACAAAAATGACAGTATGCTTGATGCAAGGATGTAGAGGCTTTCAACGAGGAGCAAAATTAATTTTAAAAAATTATTTCGAATTCTTAAATATTTTCAACAATAAAAATAAAAATAAAATAACTTGACTACTCAAATTTCAAAAAAAAATATGAAAAAATTAAGTTAAAGCTCATAAAAATGCTCCCAACATCTTCTGCCCAAAGGTAAACAAAAACATCTCGGTATTCTCAGCTTCACCCGGGAAGTAATCAACCGAACTCGATTGCCTGCATCGCTCCCAAGGCCACCGGAAAAGCCACCCCTTCCCTTTTCCGACCGCTGCCCCCGTCGAAGAGAAGGCGAGGGAGATGATTTGAAGCATCATCTCCACGCACGGCGCGGATTCTACAGCGCTTCGTAGCGGCGAAGTACGAGATAATTATCACCTTATCGTTCGTTCGCTTTGTGTTTCTGCTGCGGGCTATGTGCGGGGTTATGCCGACCGAGCCTTCAGGATGTGCAGGCAGGAACGCTCGCGTTCTTGCGAATGTGCGTTCAAATTACGCGTGCGGGACGTTTAGCGCGCGAGCGTGGGAACACAGCATGGCCCCCGGAATCGTTCACCTGTATGCGTGTGCTGCGTGTGTTGGGGTTGTGTAAAATGGGCGAAAAATAAAGCGAAAATCATCACCCGTTCTTCATTAAATCTCAATAAATCATAAAGGCACTTACCGGTGATGCTTCTGCTGCTGCCGAATGCCGAGTTTGGTGGTGTTTTGCAGCGTACCCGTTCGGAGCTGCGGTACGAAAGCTTCCCCAGCCAGGGGCACGGTGATGATGATGATGCAATGGGTTGCAGTTTTTGTGCACTGGGTTGCGTTGCTGTCGATCGAAAAGAAAGTATTACCGAGGAGTTTGCGAAACAAACCGCGCGGACAAACGAGAAAAAAGGGATTTCATTCTCAGAAAGATTGTTCTGCGTTTCGAATTTTGCACGCGTCATCGTCCATCACCGGAGAGCAGCGCGATCATCGTGTGCTTGCCCGCCCGGCAAATCGATCTTCCGGTGGAGCAAATTATGAACGCGCGGAATGGCGCACAACTCACAGCGGACCATTTTCCTTCTCCCTCCCCGACAGGTCAACCTCGGCGAGGTTGCAGATGATTTTTATTATTCCCAAAGACCTGTCGCGTGTCTGCCTCCTCTCTCACTCCCCACTTCGCCAGTGCGATAGGCAGCCGTAATGGGTTCGAAGAAAATTAACACCTCATCCGGCGGAATTTCGAGGTGGAAATTTGATTGATTTCATCGCCTAGCGATGCGCTGGTTTGATTAACGCGGCTTTAGTCGCAGGTCCTAGAAACAGAAACAGCAATTTCACGTTCCATCTCCACCGAACCGAACCTGCTACGGAGTCAGGTTGGTAAATTAAATATTTCGAATTTCCACCCCTCACGGCGCGCAGCACATTTGCAATTTCGATTTGCATTTTTCATTCAAAGCACACCGTGAGAAACGTAGGCGCGTGAGGTGAAAACACTAAATTATTCATAATAATCAATAATCGGACGCAACGATCGAGAAGAAGCGCTCTTGACGGTTGGTGGTTCCTCAACTTCCGCACATAGCAACACATGGAGCTGCTTTTGAAAGGAAAGAAACCAAGAAAAGCCATCGATGCTCGTGTTTGAAGTGGGTTTGAAGCGATAAGACGTCACGAGACGCGCTATCATCGACGCTCATTAACGATCCCGAGTGAGTGCGCGCTTGGCCAGCTTTTCCGGCTTTTTCCGTGCAAATACATTGACCTTTGACGCGCGCAATTTCGCCGAGCATTATGCAAGCAGGCGGTCGTTTCCTTTCGGAAAAACCAGAAAGGCGTTTATTTGAGCCGCTTCGCTTTGCTTTCCCGTCGCCATTCTAGCGTCCAAGACCAATATCGCCCCTGGTTTTAATTGTTTCCGTATTCGGTTGTGCGTGGGAAGGAATTCTTCCGCCCAGCGAGCAAATGATCCGTTTGCTCTATTGCAAAATGGTGGATCTTTATTGTGCTCACGCCTTCTGGAGAATCTCCTCCGCGCCAACAGCAAATCGGTACACAAATTAATCTTCGTGCAAATGGGTCGTGGTTTCGCGGCGGACACCACCAACATCGCTGACCTTCTTCGCCACCCGCGGTTGGGCGGCTCGAAATCGCGTAAGCTTTCACGGAACACCCTACCCCAACCCGCTCTGCCGTTCCGTTTCCATTTACACAGAGAACGGGAGTTCCTCGCACGGTTCGCTTCTGCGAATGGATCAAATCGAAGCGAATCGCGAATGAGGCATTAAAGGTCAACTTCGTGAAAATCGTCAGCAAGATCCGCCGCCGCCACCGCCCACAGCCCACCCGCTCGTGCCAGTGGGACGATGAGAGGAACCGACCTAACGGTGGTCAAAACGCGATTGCGGTTTAGAAACGGTTCCGGTCGTCGCTTTCTTCGTGTCATTCCTTATGCATGCACTCCTTCCCAGCAGAACGCTGGACCGATGGACGATAGCAGCCTGCAAACTGCATCCGAACGCGTGGTGTGGTTCTGCCGCCATCGCCTGCTCCGTCTCGCGCCACGGTTGAACGGAGTCGGATGAAAATGACAGATGAAATCAATAGTCATCCACTCCGTTGCTACCGTCCGCGGCCCGGACGATGGAAAGCATAAATTTATGTAAACATACCCACGGAGGTAACGGGCCGGCCAGAAATCAGGCCAGCTCCCGGGATAGATGAGTCCGGACGAAAGCAGGCAACCGGTGGTAACTTGAATCCAGCCGGCAGAAAGCGGGTCCCGCGGTTTGGGACACCGCGCCCTACCCCCCAGACACGCTGCCAGGCGCCTGTATCTGATTTGACGCAAGAACATCTCACTCTCCGCCGCCGGAGGAGCATCCGAAGCCTATCGGGGGGAGGTGCCTGCATCCAACCCGTTAGCCGTGTGGACTACTTCGCCCAAGATTTATTCTTCGGTGCGGTAGTACTGTCATGGCAAATGGAAGCTAAAACAGCAACAACAAAAAACGCGCAGATCATGTGGGTGATCGGTGAATTCTGCACCGGGATTGCAATGCAGTCGGTGGAGAAAGGTTAATTTATGCATGAACCTACACGGCAGAGAATCTGTACGTCGAGTGTCGGGCATGGGTTAAGGTGTTTCAAGGAAATTGGATAGGCGAGGAAGTAAGTTTGAGCGTTTGCGAGAACTTTGTAAAACTCACTAACCAAGAACGTGTGGGTTATGGTAGCTCGCAAACTTTGGCATGGGAATAGCTAACTATCAAAAGGTCCTGAATACTATAACAGTGGACACATTTGATTGCCAAAAATGGCTACTTTGATTGAATGGCGCCATCTCGTGGCGAATATAAGAACTTAGATATATCAAAGTTCAATGCGAAAGGAATATAGGGTAGGCGTCACAAATGTGAGTGGATTTTTTGTTAAGTTTCTACTCGAAAAAGTCGAGTTTCAAATATTTAACATATCGGAATAAACGGATGAAGTACATGATCTCTTCCTTGGTAGAACAGCACGTGTAGGGATGAATTTTCATACTTCCCTAACCAACCGAACACTGTCCCATGACACGTTTTGCACACGTTTTCTCGGTAATCCTAGAAATAATACTTCTATAGCCCTTGATGACACACGCAAACGGCGTTTGGCCGACATTTGTCTCAACGAGGTCACGCGGTGCGAAGGGTTAAGTGAAGCCCAGCCAAGTTCAGTTGCGGTCGTTTCGAAAACAAATCGAACCCACTGGTAGGAAGGTCGCCGGACGTACGTTTACCAATGGAAAGCTCAGTGGATCGTGTTGAGCAACTTACCGATCGCTCATTATCATGCGATGTGGAACATTTCGCCAAACGATTGGGAGACCCATTTCGAGCGTTCTCCCTTCCGCTTCCACGGCGAGCTTGTGTGACCCAAATAGCTTGGAAGTCAGTGTGTGGGGAAGGAAACCACAACATAACAAGGAAAGTTCACAACGCGCACGATATGATTGATCGCGTCATAATAAAGCAGCTGGCACTCCGGTCGAACCATGCAATTGGGCTATTTTTAATCAGCTCGTCTGATCGTCACCGACCGGGTTACGCATGCAGCACCGGTTCCAAGTCGACGAGAGAAGGTCAGAGTGACAACCGGTGAGGCACCTTATAAGGAAAACACATAACGTCACAGCGCAACGTTTCGTAACGTTTTGACATTCTTTTGTCGAACTGCATTAAAATTGTTGTCCACGCGCAAATGAGAGACGCGGGCGACACTGGCTGCGAATGGTTATGAAGTGTCCGATGAGTCAATGGAGTAGTTTCGTTAATTATTTCCTTCCACCTGAAGGGTCGCCACACACACACACCAGCAAGAACGGTGGCACGCTTTTCAGTCCATGGCACAACAACGCGTTGACTAATCGGATTAGTGTCTTCCAGTGAAGACAATAGAGCAATTCCACGGAGAAGCCAAAGCCATTACCTTCGACTGGCGACCGTCCACAAGGGAGTTGGCGTTTCGAAGAAATCAGTGACCCTCAGTAACCAGCCTCAACACGCCGCGGTTGTCCTACCGCGTCCGGAACGCACCATGAGCATATTTTTAATTAATGGCAGATCATTTGACTCAATTTTACGGCCCGTTCTTATGCGTTTTTTTTTTTCGGGAGTGTGTCCCGGGTTGCGAGAAGGAAAGTACGGTGAAATGGGGACGATGCTACTCGAGCACGAGTTCACCGTAAAATTTACTGTTATCTAAGGGCCACGCTCAATTACGCCATACGACTTGGCCGCGGTCGTCGCGGTTCGAGCCACCTGGCTCGCCCGCCATTCGATATAATCATCATTTTCATGCCAAATTAAGTTCTAGCTAATCAACTCCACGGTACGAGAGTTGGCACGGCGTTGTTACGCAACGCGGGCTACGGTAGGCTAGATTTGAAGAGCACTTCAGCCGTCGGGCCGGAGACATTATGCGAAATTGGATGATTAACTGGAAGTTTAGCGAGCTTCCAGGAGGAAGTATCGAGCAAATCGCTAGCTTACCCTTATTACTACAGGTGACTTATAAGGCGGGATCGTAGTCAGATACGAATGGGACGCTACCAAATCTGAAGACATGGTGATGTTCGAGCTGGAAATTCGTTGAATCATTTTCTGTGACGCGATAGTAAAGAGAGACATCAAAGCACTAGGGTGACAACTGGGCTGATATATGAGCGGAGTAGAACGTATCGATATGTAACCAAAGCGCTGAAAGTAATAAAACAATTCTTCGAATTTCTAGCACATTTTTTGTTCGCTGAGGTTTTACCCCAAAAAACCTGAGATTGGAACATCAAAAGAAACAAGATGGAACAGGTGAAAATGCTTAAGAACGCTATCGCTGCTTCGGCAAGAATCTAACCACAAATCAGAGAGACGAGGTCGTTACGATTGTTACAATGAGGAAGGTGAGTGGAAATCGCCCAAACGGTGTCCAAATAGGGAAGAGACAAGAATGACTTCACGCTCCATTCGTGGCACTCGTGCCCTCGGGGTGGGCACCAAATTTGTCCAAATCCAAATTAATCAAAACTACTTGCTACACACTTTAGGCACGGTTCATAAAATTCTCGCCATCGTGCTTCGGTCGCATTTCCTGCCACGACCCCTAACAACCACACGACTTCCAAGTGCGCGTTTTTGTTTTTTTTTTCGGCGTTGTCAACGTCTTTTCGTGTACGCTGCACTGCAGGAAGAGAGTGAGCCAAGGAGTGAGGTACAATGGAGACGAAGAGGAATACCTCGACTTAACGCGAATTTCCTAGAACCAACACCTTCCGACGGTTTTCTCATTATCTCACACGGAAAGGGTATGTTGGAAGACGCCACAAGTGGGACTGAGTTGCTTTTGCAACACCTCCCCGTACTTCCCTCCAAACGGACGGACGAACGGATTTCAAGGAAGCTGCGCCGTCGGATAGTTTTTCACATGGTTTAAGCTGAAAACAAAAGTGTTGACATAAAGGAACCACCGAGCGAGCGCACGCCTTGCGGTAACCGAAAACCTCGTTAAGTCGATCGGATGGCGAGCAGGTTGGCAGAAAGACGTGCTTTTTGATGGTGATGGATGCTGCCGGCGCAATGCCGTTCGTTTGACATTTGTCCACCGGCTTTGCCGTTGTCCACTTGGAAGGTCATCAGTTTGTGCGAATGGCGTCCGAACAAAGCGATTTGGCTTAATACGTTTTTCTGTTGCTTGCTCCAGTAGGTTTAGGTTCACTCTGCGCTGCTTGCTCTATAAGAGAAGGTGTTGTTTCATGGTAATCGATTCGTTGACAACAGAAAAATCTCGGGTGATATTTCGTATAAAAAAAAACAGTGATAAAAACTGCTTCCAAACGTGTTCCAAGGGGCAAGTAGCGCACTAGAGGGACCCCAATGTGGCGGTAAAGTGTAGAAGTGATCGAATATCGTCGTCGTCGTCGTCGTCGTCGTCTAGTTCTCTGGTCACCTACTTGGGTGCCTGCTCTGTTGTTCGTAAACGTTACCTGCACGCGCTATGGAACCGAGAGTGATAGCCCTCAAGCCGAAGCACGCTGGTCTAGGAATAGCCGCAGGTAAATTGGTCCAGCTGGACTGGTGGCTTGTTGGGAACACCGAACAGTCTCACACAGCCTGCAAAATCCACCGCAGCACCGTGCACTCGTTGTACTAGAGCCTCTGCCAGATGTACTTTTATCGCTAATACCGCCATCCACCATGCACCATGAAGAACACTCCAACATTCTACCAATACACCAACACCTACGCCATGCGATTCCCCGAACGTGTGGATGGTGTGAGATCACATTCACCAATTTACCAACGCTGCACGTACCTAATACTACATGAATGCATGAATCATTCTTCTCACATCCAAAGCCGCATGATATAACGAACAACTCCTCTATCGTGCATTTGTCAAGCCGATTGCTTGCTTCCCAACGAAACAAACATTTACCCAACAAACACACACATTGCACTTACTCTAATGCTGTTAACTTGGTAAATCGACAGAGAAACTTCGACGGTTTTGGGTAGTTTAAGCTTAAATGTATGCATGGGTCTGGAAAGTGTGCTAAAAATGTGATATTTATTATTTATAAAAAAAAACTAATGTTTCCCTCAAAAACTACGATACACAAACCGCTCAGTTTGGAAAGCAACCTTTTTTTTGTGGGACCAAAACATATTTGTGTGGCCCCGAACCAAATTCCACCGATGAAAGCACTTAACTACACCGACTAATTAATCTCTCGACGGACCCTTCGTCAAGCGTAACTTTTGGGGAGAAAACAAAACGAAAACGATCTCCCCCCCGAACGAAAATACCCATTTACCGTCGCCGGAATGTTTTTGTGTCCCTTTTTTTCTGTGACGCCATATTTGTTTGCTACCGTTTTGTTTGCACCGAGCGCTGCGTTCCGCATTTATCAAACATTTTTCTTGCTCGAAATTAAATAAATCATACCGGCGGATACAATGCGAAGTGTGCGCGCGAGGTGTTAAACCGATGGATAAGCAACATACACAACACACAAAAAAAGTGCAACAATAAAAGCGCTGGTTGCCATATTTCACTCCACGCACACCGAACGAAGAACCGACGGAGGCACTTTAACCAGTAACAGTAGCATTAAACTTATTTATACGCTTCCCAAAACCGACCACAGTGCGCTCGCATGGGGGAAAAAAACGGGACGGCAAGCGACAATGCGATGAAACGTTGTGCTAATAATTTTTCCTCTTTTTGTTGTCTTTACAGGTGAGTTTTCCGACATGAACAAGATGGCAGGCGAACTTCATTCGGCTCTTGGTTGCGGTAACTATTTTAGCACATCTCTCGTTCGATTCCCCCTACCCCGAGCCGGAGCATAAATCGGTCAATTATTGGTGAACCTCCCGGGCCGGTTGGATCTAAATGTAGTGCCGTCGCCAAATATGTGCCCATTTACGAAATTCATGCACCCGCTTTGGGAGACTCTACCGCGGTGGTTTCAATAGAGACAACAAAATCGTTCACATCAGCTAAATTTGGTCACGTTTCACGCACGCAGTCGTCACCTCCCTCCCCTTCTAATCGCAACCTCGAACGGCTGGCTATGGCGAAAAATTCGAGCAGACAGCTTAACGAAATCTGCACCATTCCTCAACAGCCGATGGAGAGTTTTCGGAAAGCTTGTGGCAGAGACCTTTTCGGTCCTAGTCGTCGCGAAGGTTGACCATTTTTGGCCAATGACTTAATCGACCGTTATTGGCTCACGACACCCGGACTTACGGTTACCATCCTGACCTTCCAGAGGCGACATCGCGTCCTTCGAAGGCTACATGAGCATGTTTCGGTCAAGCTTGACACTCGGACCAACGAAGACGAGAACGGTCCTTTACGGCCGTATATTTGTTTCTTCATCTATATGCTCCGAGAATAAAGCGAATCGAGGACATAGTTTGAGTATGGAGCAGATTTTCGGACCACATCTAAACTGGTTCATCGACGTGAAGCGTCGGTAAAGCACGGCTGTCGGTGTCATTCCCCGGACTGGAAGACGTTCAAATATGCGTTCCGATTCCGGCTGCTAGCAGCCGCATCCCTCTGCACAATCACTTTTGCCCAATCTTTTTGTGGATGTGTCTCGGTTCGGCTTCTTTCCGCGCTTTGTCTGCTCCCCCGGATCGGTGGTTGTAATTAATTCTGTCAAAATATTATCGCGTACCGCTCGTGGGCTACATACCAAAACGAGCCGCATCTTTCGCACCGATTCGGGGAACAATTCGCGGAAATTTTCGCCCGGATGCAGATGCAACACGGCGCGGGGCTGAGAATCGGGTCAGATCCGGGCGCATCTGATGAATGTGAACGGCGTGGAGCCGTCGACGTCTTTTTCCGAATCTCCAAGCACTCGACTTCCAAACCGCAGCGTCGGGTCATAATGGCGGCGTCCAAAAGCGATTTCTGTTCGTGACGACCAACTGCAGCAGCGACTGCAGCGGCGTGATAATAAAAAAAAACTGCCCCGCGCAAAAGACACTAAAAACTGCAGCACCTAATGTGAAGTGAAAGGTTGGTTTGGGTCTCTTCGAGCAGACGAAAACTAAGGTGAATATTTACGATGGAAATGGGTGCTTCTCCGTGGGACGCATCTGCAATGGTACACTCTGCCCAGCAGCACCTACTTTAGGTTGGGTTTTGGGACCCCCTCCGAGCCCCCCTCCCCTCTCCAGGACACACACACACACATTCTCACACTCTCTATTTCAATCGCAAACGATGCATTTTAACGAACGAATTTCGCATCGCTTTCGATCGTAGTACAATTTAAACCGTCAGGCCCAGTGCACCAGGGTGGCAGGAACAGGTTTTGCTGCCTGTGTGGCGTAGTAGATTTGGAGGACAACTTTTTAAAATGGATTTAGGTCACCCGTTTCGGATTCGAGCGGTACGAAAATTTGCGAACGGAGTGCGTTACACTGCACGCGCGCCGCGCGAGGCGCACTTTTTATTTTAATTTTATTTTATGCAGTACTTTTATTGCCACCAACCAATCTGATTAAGCCATCCGTTCCGTTGCCCGAAACGAAGCTGACCTTTGGCACAATCCGAGCCGGGTCGATAAAAATCATGTTATGGCGCCCTTACTGTCGAACTCAATCCTGCATTTTATTGCTCTCGGAGAAATGGTGGGTTTTTTTTTCTTTGCATAAAAGATCAAATTCACAAAAATATGACAAAGAATGCACTTTTTCCAACCGCGCCACCATCCCACGTTAGGAATAAAATTTGGTTCGTTGACCCCCAGGGAACCGGTTCCGATTCGGGTGCTACTATATGCGACCGTTCTGCTGCGGTTCGCGTGCGGTGTTCTGTGTTTTTTTGCAAATAAAGACTAATAATCAAATTAAACAACAAAATAAAAGCATTAATGATTTAAACGGTTCTGCCGATGGTCTAATCATCGCGTACGGTTCAGGTTTTATGAGCGCTGGGGAGCCCGTTCGAGAACTCTCGACCAAAACCCGACCCGATGATATCCCTTAATTGATAATTAATTACAAACTTCCGTTATCGGTCGGTTACCGGCGGATGGCGGCTTTTGCATTCTTGCCCATCGTGCTACGGTTGATTTGCGGCTGGTGGCGGTTTTTTTTTCGTGTTCTTTAGCCCACTCCACTAACCAAACATTGTTATGCGGCCGAGCCGACGGTGCCGTAAACAACCGTTTTGGGGATGATAAACGAAGAACAAAAACAAAGCTGTACAGTTACAGCATTCGCACCCCGGTGCAGTCACTCGGGATGGAGCACGGGAGGCAGCCCCATAAATTGGGAAATCAAATTGGAACCAAATCACGCCGCGCGCGCACGCGCGCTCCAATCAGTTGCGATTTGGCTTTTACTGGCCCGTGGCTGGTTGGTGTGCGGATATGCTAAACAATGTTGTGCCAGTTGGTCACAGTTGATCGATCGTGTGGGGCAGTTGTCGGTCGGCGCCCTTATCGGCGATGAACACCAATCCCGCATACACGCACTCATTCATTCCGTTTCCCGTTCCTAGCTATCTAAATCGCTACGGGCGTATTAGAATTCGCATGATAACTCATCATCCCCTCCTTCCTGGTGCTTTTACTGTCATCGGTACCGTGAGATAAGAACCATTCGTTAATAGGATTAATTATGCAAATCGAAATCGATATCACCTTTTGGATGGATGTTGTGCGTGCAGATGAGAGCGGGAAAGGGAATGATCGCGGGCGCGATTTTCTGACGCGTTGGTAAGGTTCTGTTTTGTGCAGGGGATTGTCGGGCAGTTTAACGTAGTTTTGTAGTTTTCCTTCGTTATTTTATTTTATTTTTTGAAAAGCTTTTTTCGGATGAACTATTATATTGTCAAGCAGAGAAATACTTCAAATACACACTTACAATAAAGTCTACACGTTTTAGCCAATATTTGTAAAGCAGAAGACGATTTCTTCACCACATGAGATTTTAAAAAGTATACGAAATAATAGCCTTATTAAAGCAGAACACAGGTCTTAAAGACTTGCAATAGCTTAAAGATTTGTTACAATGTTTGTATCGTTTACAGGCGCTCATAAATTAAGATATGTAATTAAATTTTACCGCTCTTGTGACGGAAACCCTGTAAACGAAATTAAAAAGGACTCATTCTTTGTCAGTTTCCTTCCCGTAAGTAATCCAACGATTCTCTGTTTGGCTCAGGGATCGTTCTTGTTTACCGATAAGAGAGCGTTTCGCATATCTTTGTCTCAAATGTCTTCCACCCTCACGCCTCTGTACGCCTTCACGCATCATTTCCCAACCGTTTGAGCTGCAGGACCTCGAAAGGGTTCTGCTTCTGTTCGAGCCGCAAACAAACCGCAACCTTTTGCGCCAAAGATGAATGAACCCGGCAGCGGGGGGGACCGCAAAAAAGACCTTTTTCCGGCTACCAATCTTGCGCCCGGTTCGGTTCGTTCGCACGTATGTAGAGTATGTTTTGCCTATGAGCGTTTGGGTTCCGTTTGCCCACTCTTGCCCATAGTATTTCCAAAGCCCCACGTTACCCGAGCAGGAAGAGGGAAAAATGCGGCGGAAAGACAAATGGGTTCGGGCTACCGATAATTAAGCGAAAGATTCAAGATTTTGCACCGCAAAAACGACACGGGAAATCACCTCATTAATCGAGTCCGCTGCTGCTGCTGTGCCTGCTGGCTGGCCGGGCGTTGCTTGGGTTTTGCGTTTTTTTTTTTGCTTTCTTTCTTTCCTTGGGAGCTGAGCCTCACAGGCCGTGTGAAGGTCGCGTTAGGCCGCTTTTTCGGAACTCCGTGGCCCTGTAGCCCTGGCCCGTCTCTAATGCGTTCATCGTCACATGGACCTCCACAGGACCGCAAGTACAAATTAGTCCCAACTTTTTATGGCCATTGGCTATTTTATTTATTTTCTCCTTGGCCCGGCCGAAGCTTCCCTCATATGTAGAAATGTGTCTTTCTTCTTGCTGCCTTTGGAAAAGAAACATACGAAAGCGTACGAGCCGAGTGTCTTCCACCGTAAACGAGCCGAGAGAAACCCTCACCGATGGCAGATCTGTGGTGTGGTATCGCTGCTCGGCCACACGGTGATATATGGTCGAAATAAAGAAACCCACCACCGAAACCACCACTTCTCGAAAGAACTTTATTTTCACGTTGTGTGGATAAAAACGAAGATCTTAATTAATTTATCGATGTTCAGCCGTGTTCAGCGCCGCGTACTAATAGCACGTTTTCGGGGACAATGGGTTTATTTATGGGTGGTGGGATGCAGGCTAAAATCCCGCGGAACCCACTGCGGTCTCAAAACAAAAAACAAAAAAAAACACACTCACAAAGTAGAGGCTTAGCTATTTTTGTTTATTACCATATACGAAACGTTTGGCCTCATCACATTAGTTTTCCTTCTTTCGACACAAATAATTTGTACAGATTATAGCTTGCGCAGAAAGCGCGCCCAGCAACGTCTTCATGAGGCGGTGGGAAATTGGCCCATCGCCCGGGTCTGAACCCGTTTAGGACCGGGTGCGCTATGGAGGGTAGAACGCTTTACGTTCTACGGCCATCTGCTTACGGATCGGGGTTTGTTTCGCAACTTTGCGACCGGCAGGTAAAATCGCGCGAGATCGAGCCGCGTTGGCCGATGGTTTGATAAATGTGGGGATTTGATAGGTTCATTAGAACTGGAAGTAAAATCGCTCTCGAACACTGACGTCCGCTTGGGCCGTGGGATGGAACAGGATATGAGTTCATTAACCGGACAGTTGGTGGATGTTTTAGACCGTCGCTGAAAGCGCAGAGAAAAATAAAGTATATCTTAATTATTTTCTGTGCCGATTTTTTCGTTCCTTCGTAATTTGTATGGTC
Source organism: Anopheles farauti No. 4 (assembly GCA_000956215.1). NCBI lineage: Eukaryota > Metazoa > Arthropoda > Insecta > Diptera > Culicidae > Anopheles > Anopheles farauti No. 4. The sequence goes on along the minus strand of JXWZ01003146.1, from coordinate 15,655 downwards.
CTATTCGATCTTGAGGAGTTTCGAAGGACTAAATCAGTAATTTTCTTAGCATGTAAATAGTTTCAAGACTATTTTTTGATAATGTAACTTTTTTTGTTATTCTTCTAAAACAAATATTGCATTGCTTGACAAGACTACTCAAGGTGTTGAATTTATTTGTTTTTTTTTATTAAATATATAATTTATAACAAACAGACAATTTCAAGTACAAAACAAGTATCATCATCATTATTAAATCACCATGTTAAAAATTAAAAAAAAATTAATAATAAAAAATTATGTTAATTGTACTACAATGCATCGACAAAAATTTTAAAATAAAATAAATAAAAACAGATATTTAATGGAAATGGAACATAAAACTACGCTCCAGGCAGGAACGACGACAAAAAAAAACCCTCCTAATAAGTCGTCGGTACGTACTTTCTTTCCCAGCTCATTGCACCGGGGCGATACGACCCGTCCTCAACTAATTATGGAACGCTCGGTTCAAACGTTCGCGCAGAGTCCGCTAAAGCCCTCCCACCCCTACAAATCGAGTCAAAAGCTAACCAGTTGCGCCCGCTGGAAGCGCTTTCGCTGTGGAAATCTCGCGGGTGCGCGCGCCCGGCCGGGGCTGACCTAGAAAATCGATGCAAAGTTACACACTCATTTAATTTAATTTAACACACATCTTCGTTATCTGTGCGGCCGTTTTCTTAATCCATTTGCTGCCTTTACAAGCCCTTTCACCACCAACACCACCACCGCTACCACTGCAAAATTCCACGGGCGCATTTCATCGAAGAACGCTATCTAGCACCGAATCGGATTTAGATCGCTCCGGGACGTTTGGACTCTTTTTTCTTTTTCTCTCTCCCCTAGCTCGCCACTCCACATCGGTTCCGTCATTTTTTTTTCAGGGTGTAGCTAGCTAGCACGCCCGTGGAATGCTCCCGGTAGTGGGTAAGGGAAATTTATCACATTAAAATATAGGTCAGCTCCGAGGGATAGTAAAGCCCGGCAGCCCGGCAGCCCGGCCGGCAACGGTTTTGCTAGAAGCGAAGCTAGATCGGGCCCCGCAGAATCCGCTTGGTGCTCGTTTCAAGCGATCGCTTCAATCAGTCGATAATCAATTTTAATCAAATTGATAGTCGTCCACTCGCGTTGGCCGCGAACCTAAGTGGTGGCGATGGTGGGGCGTTACAATGATTTTATATTTTATTCCGTGCGCAACGTCGGTGAGGAAACAGCGCACCCGCGAAGGTGCGGAGTGTGCATAATCGTTTAAGGTTAGGGTTGCTGCTGCTGCCCCTATGGCTTGGAGTGGTTTGACTCCCAATTTTGCACCATCTCTTTGGCACCCAGGACAACCCATTTCACCACCAGACAAAGGTTCCAACGGTTGCTTTGAAACAATTTAAATTACCATTTTCCTGTCTCGCCAGCTACGGCCGTAGAACGCGTGGCGGTTGCCAAGATCGACCTAAAGACGAGACATTTTGGGACGGAACTTTCATTTCCTTATCTCGACATTGTACAGCCAAATAGCTTGACCTTCCCTCTCGTGAGGGAAGCTTTCATGGTACCTCCAAGCAGTGGGCAGACTACTCTAACGTTTGAAATTTCTCCGGTGATTGTGTTCTTAAGCGTGGCCTTATATTTTCGAGTGCTCGTTATGATTCTTTTCGGTACAGGAATTAAAGGAAAAAAAAATCCCCAAACAGGAACATCCAACGCTCGAAGAACGTGAGCACCAAGCTGTCAAGCTTCGCTGCAGAACCACACAGTGACGAGCGTTTGGGCCAAACGAGCTTGGCAGCAGGCAAGTTTGGGCCAGAGCAAACCAGTGCCAATAATAACCGTGCCTTAGTCACGAGACGGTAGTGGATCCAGCGAGCTGGCTCCAAACAGTACTGCCGGCCGGCTGGACAAATGTTTCCAAAAGCAATTAACAGCCGGAGCTTAGTTTTAATGCTCGTTTAAAGTACCGTGCGCTCTAGGAGGACCATCTTTTCCCATCTGGTACTATAGAGTGTCCTTTGTGTTCTTTGCGTTCCAGTGCGGGTCCGACTCCGACTCGAGCGCTTGGACGAAAAATGGAACCTGAAGAAGCAAAGTAGCATCATCCAGCAGAAACGACCGTCTGACCGTCTCTTCTCCAGTCCAGTCCATAATTGCCACGGTTAGGATGAGAATTTTGCTAAGTGAATAGCGTGCAAAAAATGGCCAACAGTCTGCCTTCCGCCGTGGACGAACTTTAGTAATCCCGTGATAGGCTAGGATCGCTGCTGGACAAAAGAAGAACTCTCGAAACATTTGCCGTTTTCTTAAGCATTTTACTCTGGATTTAACGCGCGCGAGAGTTTATGTATGTGAATGGTCGTTTTTCTTTTGCCACCGGGAAAATGGATGGCTTTTTAGCAACACACCGGGAAAAGCGCACCAGCAGCGCCCGTGGGGTTGTGCTTTGAACTGTTTGGCAAGCGATCGTTATCGGCCACACACCGCCCACGGTAGGTTTCATTTTTATACCCCAGAAAGGTGGGGTCGCCAAAATACAAACATTAAATGTAACGCGCCAGCAACGATGGGCGATTAAAAGTTTGATTAGCGCCACCAGGGTTGATTTATGGTGCGGTGCGTGCAACGCGACCAGCGATTACTGGTGATGGAGCTGGCATCAGCATGTTTTGTTTTATTTTATTTTAACCGATAGAACCTGTAATTTCCAAACAGCGGTTAATCATGCCACGCGCAGGGATAATTTGACGTTTTGCTATTGCCAAGGCACACGACAGCTGACAGTTGGCAGCAGTAGGCATAAATCAAGTTGGCAATCAGGTTTTTTTTTTTGCACTTTAGTTTCCGTCCAAACACGGAACACATGTGAAAACATTAAACGATCCGGAATAATCGCAGGGAGTGCGCTGCAAAAAAAAGAAAACACGATGTGTCCTAATTAGAAAATAATAAGCGCAAACGATACACAAACACAACTGCAGTTGCGGTGCTGCAGATAGTGGTGATTAAATTAAACCGATGCAGAACCGATGCTCTAATTGAGCGACCAGAAGTAAACACAACATGCAACAAAAAAGCCACATCAAAATCAATTTGCTCGATGATGCGCAAAAATCAAAATTGAAAATTTACTGCACTGCATTGTACGGCCCCCGTTTACCTTTCCAACAAACGCTTAAAGTTGGCTACAAACAAATCATCCATCAGGCAAACTCCGTCCCATGAGGAATGATACCTTTTTGCCCCGTTTAAATTGTGCTCGAAAAATGGAAATGAAGTGTTCAGCCCAGTCCAGTTCTCTGGAGAGTTCTAGTAACATATGCTTGATTAAATTCCTTGCACTTCGTTTTTTTTTTATTAATTTTCATGTGCACCGATTCCTTGTTCCGGTATGTTCTTTGGGCTAGTTTTGTACGTTTCATTCCCTTTCATATTTTGAAATAGTTACTAACGAAACGCTAGTAGGTAGTGATTGGAATAAATGGAATATTTTAAAATATGTTACTCGTTTTACTAATGCGATTCGCACTAGTTGGTTTTCTGGCATTACAGAATGGATGCACGAAATATACCAGGTAAATATATTTGTAAATTTATATTAAAATACTTGGTCGTATCAGTTATGGTATAGTATTTGAGCTATTTTACACAAAGCTAGTTTGAGCTATTTTTTTAAATTCCCCATCTGCAAAACCCAATTTTAAAACAACTCACGTTAGAGTTGTAAATTGAGTACGAATAATAAATATTTAAACGTAGGATTATCACCTCACCATACGAGAATGTAGCTTAATTCAATTGGAAAAGCAAATATCCTAACCGGAACAGAATGAAATTAATGTCATCATTATCCCAACTATGCAGACATGGAAATCGTCACTCGGGTAACCTAAAATACTTAGCTAAATTTTGATCCCAATTAGCCCGTTTTACCCGGTGTCTAATCAGACCCACTAATAAACTTGTTCCATCCTCCACCTTCCACTCATGCTCGGTGGAAAATGCCACGAAATACCACGGCCAGAAGGTTGTACGAGGAGAGGCAAGTTCAAGGGCAGCAAGAAGCCCTCTGAAGCTTCCCGGAAAGGTGGCTTCCGATCGGCTCTTCCATTCTAATCGATCGATCTCGGCACGCGGCCTAATCTACAGCCGGGTCGATCCAATCAAACCCATCCCTCCCGTCTGACCAGAAGGAAATCGTGTATAGTGCCTCCGCAATTATCATTCCATCTCGTCCCGGACCCTTACGGACAGCGAGGGGAGGGAGCGAGTATATTTGTGCCGAAACAATCACGATTTTGGTCCTATTCCAGCTCGACGCCACCGCGAAGATTAACCGGCGAACTGGCATGTGACTGTTCCCGCTCTCTCCGCAATCTGACATGGTGCAGATCATTCGTCTGCAGGCAGGCGAAGAAGACAAGTGACCTCCATTTCGGTTGGGGAGTGACTAGGTCATAAGAAATGGCACGAATCGAAAACAAAACAACAGCGATGGCGCGATGCATAGTTCTTTTGTGGTTTCCGCAGCCGTTTGCCTTATTTATGAACTTCTATAGGCTCTAATAAAGAGCTTCGACAAGAAAAAGTCACCACTCCTGGACCAAATACTGATAGCTCGTATTATCTGAGTTTATCATTTAAAATGTCTATGGAAGTAAAATATATATTTAGAGACATCTTGCACCAAAACCAACTAGCGTAGCATACGAACATAACAATTTGAAAAAAAAATGTTAGTCACTGATTTTCCAACGTTACAGCCATACGGCTGGTTAAAGTTCAGCATTAAATCTTCATTTACCGTGGAGGTCGTTTTGTTAATTTTAATTTAACAGTTGTACAATCGTTTTATCTCCTCCATTATGTTATGTTTTGTTAACATCCATGTGCATCTCTTCACGAAAATCATCATCCCAAATCTCTCACAAAAGGTTATCTTGGCCGTCGTAGGAGTTGCTTGCGTTAAACGATTCGTTGCATTTATTCATCAAACGCCCCAGTATCTTCATTTCAACGCACAAATAGTGGGCAAGCGCACCATCGTACCAACCGAGGGAGGAGGACGGAAATGGCTCAAAAAGTGCCAACCGTCAACCCGACACCGTGCCCTCCATTCTCGTCACGTTTTCCAAAACTCGCCAAAAATTCCCACCCCGGAGCGAGACCCATAAATCAGCAGCGACGACGAATCGTCATTTGCGACCCACTTTTTACAAAAATCGTTTGCCGGGGTGCGCTATCTCCAGCCTCTTCCACCTAGATGAGACGATGGACCGTGAGGAAGCCAGTCGCCACATCCATCGAACACCGAGTCTTAAATACTATCCATCTGGTTGGTCAAGCAAACACCGCGGACGCATTAAGTTACGTCACATACTTCGGTTTGCTCGTTTCGGTGGTGAATGAGTTTGAGCTTGCCAATGTTTCGGCACGGCGATGTGCGGAGAAAGGCGAAGTGTTTATGCTCGAAATGTTGAATGAGGCGATTTTGGTTGTGGGCCTCTGATTGATAGCTTGTCAAGCAGGTTCCGGTGTCGATCGTGACCGCGTGGTTTAGGGTAGATCAATCGATCGCAGTGCGTCATCGAAGCTAGTTCTGGTTCGCGACCGCTTTCTAAGTCTTTAGCGCATAACGAGTTCCGTTGAACATGCTTAAGCCATTACTTTTCTTGAAAAAAAATGTCTTCGCTTGTTTAAATAAACTTTTTTTAAAATTATAACCACTTTCATTCTCGATAGAATGTTATAAAAATCTACAGAAATTGCCATTTAGGCGGTTATTTATTTTTGTCTACCGTTGACGGCCGTGTTGACGTATTTTATTCCAAGTAACCCTACTTTTTGAGCGAAAGATGATTTTAAACCCTTTTAGCAGAAATGCATGCAGAACTTTCTCAATCCACCCGGCCATCCTACGGATTCTAGCTTTCCGCTGCTTTCTCGTGAAAGTATGAAGTCACTACGTTTGCCAAACGACGCAACCACACCGCAACCCCCAAGTCAATGAACTCTCCAGGTCCATGTTTCATGTTCGTTCCCATTCGTTCGCGGTTCGGTTTCTCAACCTGATCTCTGATCCCACTCCTCCTCACGCTTCCCGCTATCCCCGCCCGGGCACCATTAGCCTTCCGTGGAAAGGTGAGATAGCTGGAGAACTCCGTCGACGGTGGCGTCGAGGGGTTGCGGTGACGCCTGGTTTCGGCGAACGTGGAGTTCTGCTCCATTCGTGCTCGGCCCGCCACAGAACGCCCGGTCCGCAAATCTTGCGTGGAATCCCACCACCACCATTCGCCGTTGCCGTTGCCGGTGCGCTTGAGAAGCCTCCTGCCGCGATTCCGGCGTGAGCAAAAACAGGGAAGGGGCCGGAGCGGACGAACCGAAAGAATCCACCGCAAAACACGCGCAAACCGTTCACGTTTTAGCTGCATTTTCTAGATTAAAAATAACAGAACTCGAACCCCGCGCGCGCGCGCGCGCTCGCACACTCACACATTTCACCGCGTCGTCGGAAAGCAGCGAACCGAGTAGCTAAAATAGAAGAAAAGACGCACTGAACAAGAGGGGAAGGCGGCAGGGGAAGCCTCTTGGGACATCTTGTCGCGTGTTCAAGATCTTATGCACCGACCGCGTTTGCATACTTCCGCCAGCGTTGCATTGCTTAACATAAATAAAACCGAATTCGTCCGTGGATTCGTGGTCGGGCTGCGATCTCTACGCCTTCTCCCGGATTGCCCGAGGGCAATAGGTTGCTGACCATGCGGCAGCGCAACGTTCGTCAAATTCGTTCGCCCCATTCGGCTGCATGCACTTCCCGAAGCGCTGAGATAAGCGTTCCGCTCAGAACCGGATTACATAAGACGGCAAGCTGTTTGTGTGTGTGTATGTGTGTGTATTTGTGTACACGGGAGGGTTAAAGTGTCCGAGCTGGAAGCGGCGGCTCCATGCCAAAATTGGAGTTACTTTTCTTGCCCTCCTGGACGCCCGTTGCCAGACCGGATCAAGCCTTTCCCGACGTCCAGACCGGGTGTAACAGCCGTGGGTCAGAAATTAGATATATTTATATATATTTCCACAAATGGCTATCGTGTAGCTTCCATCGCGAAACGTAGAACTCGTCGCGTTTTGCTGGCCGTCTCCATTCCGCGATGGCATGCCTTTCTTAGTGAGAAAGTACAGGTACGTGGACGCGTCGGCAGGCACCGTGCCGTGTTGCAACATTATTACAGTTTTCCCCACAACCAGTCTAGTCGACGGTCGAGAACCTGCGTGGCAGGGAAGAAATGAAGCGTGGTGACCATGCCTGTCGCGACATTTATCTTGTTCATACCGATCGGTGGCGGTCGAGGGTGGATGATGGTAGTGCCCGGGACGCAGGGGGCAGGAGACTGCGACGCGCTGACATCGATCCACTCCGGGCAGGATCGATCCAGACAACGGATGCATCCAGAATTAATGTCCTGGCGTTGGGGTCGCGGTCGGGTCGGGGCCCTGTGGCGGGATGAAGGGGTCGTCGATGTATGTTTTACCGTTTTGGATTTAGTTTCTGTCTCTGTGCTTGCCATTCTCTCGTTTCTCTTTTTCACACACACACACACACACACATACGCGCGTGCGCGCCCTGGTCACTATAGGGTGAGTTTTTTTTTTGTTGTGCCCTCCCATAAGCCAAAGCTTCATCGTGACCGTGGTCCCGTTGGCGCGAATGGTAGTCGCGCCACGTTAAACCGACCGACCGGAAGAACCAGTTTGCATATCTAGCCGGTGGTAAATCATGTTCACGCACCGCCGAAAAGTTTTTCCTTTTTGTCCGACTTGCGCCCGTGTGTGGTGGATACGTATGCAGCAGAAACTCCAGTCCAGTCGCTCTCCACTGGTCTCTCGTGCCGACGGTTTTGCGAAAGAGGTCATCGGTGTTGTTTTCGGTAACGCGTTAGTTGAACCACCAGCGCGCAATTTGGGGTTTTTTGGGCATGTGAAGGAATCAAGTTAAATGAACGAACGAGAAGCAAGTCAGGACGATGGCGTGTTTGGAGCTCACTTGTGTCTGTTAGCGGTACAATTCGGAGGTGCCTATAATGTATAAAAGAATTATCACCACAAGAAAAAATGTTATCATTAGTATTGCGTATAAGATTATTAAACTTTCTATGTTACAGCACAAATACAGGTTAAAGCCTAACTGCTCAGTAAAAACATCCTGTAAAATATTTATTTACATTTATGGTAATTGCATGAGTATAACTCCCGGGATTGGTTCAATTTCTTCTGGTTGATGTTAAGTCGTGCTTATAAATTATTGCTCAAAGAATCTTCCCTCAGTAAAAGCGGCTTCCTCCCGGCGGTTAGCCATGCAAATGAGCTTGATACGTTGTGGTTTTTCTTTCTTTGATGCTCCCATGCCCAACACCCACTGTAATTAATTTTAATGGAAAGCGTAGACAGAGAGGCAAACCGCGAAGAAAACACCTGCAAACGAAATGCAAAACAATAGATCCACTGCTGGAGCTAGAGCCTTCTCCAAATTATGGCAGCCTCAAAAAAAATCCGTGACCGTAATGAATATTACCCAACCGCGCACAACAGTCCCCCGGAAGCGTGGCCATCATTCGGTCGACCTAGCCAAGACGCTATGCTGCTGGCTATGACGAAGCGTTACGCGCGGCGGCATAACGAGCGATTCATAAAACCCGCTCCCGCGCTGTCCGACCGAGTGACCCCGCCCCGAGGGTCACGTTTCGTTTAGGGAAGCGGTTCCTAAAGCGCATCCTCCCACAGCGCGTCCCAGATGTTCGCGCTTGGCAGGAAGTTACGCTTTGTTGGCAATGTTTGGTGAAACAATTAGTGTTACGGGAGCGCTGCAGCCGATTCTCACACGATCCGTGCCGGGCCGTGTCGTGAGTGTTGGCAAACCGCCTCGAAACGCAGAAGCACGATTTTCGATCGAGTCGAAACCGGCAAGTACACGTAACGGTGTACGACTTGTCGCATCCGGTCGGCGAGGGCCCCGACAGGTCGCTCGAACATTGCAACCCCGTATCATATTGGCTTTGATCTTCAAAAAACTGCCCGACGAAGGCCACCACGATCGCAGATCCCGATGCGGCGTGGCAATGTGTCCCGAAACACGCGAAGAACGGAAATTTATGTGCCGCGCGTGTGGGGCAGGAAGTTGATTGGAAGACAATTATTGATTTGCTCGCATCGATTGGAGATGAGTGCGGGAAGATCGATTGGCCGCACCGCCCCGGAGAGGACAACGTCCATTAGGTCGATAATTCATCAAAGCAAAACCCCGGCTGTTTCATAACCTCCCAGGCTTCTCCTAGCTCTAGACATCAGATGGCATCCGTGGTACGATACTGTTGCAGCTAGCGGAACCCCCAGTTTCGCTTCCAACACGACCGCCCCAAAGCCAAACATTACCTACGCCGTCGTCTTCATAACTGGAACGGATGTGGTCTGCTATAATTCATCGTACCGCCGCACCCCGTTCGGGCGTCGCAAGCACGCGCTATAACTGTCAATAAACGATCTTCGAGAACTTCTCCTCGCGAACTAACGCCGAGCATATTAATTTACAACCGAAAATTGCCGTCCACCGTACCGTACGCCCGGGCAGGTCGCACACACCTACCGGCGCACCAAATTTCCTTGATCAACCTGGTCAGCGACAACGCAGCGCCACCCCCCACCGTTCGGCATGAACGAATGTGCGGATTTTGTGGTGGGTTCGCAAAACTATTCGGTCTCCTACGCCGCCAACTTTGCCTTCCGCGTGGATCGATAAAGCACACCGCATTCCGCATTTGTGTCACAGTGGCGTTTTGAGTCATGCATGAGCAATTTACTGTGCGAGCGGGGTGGCGCGAACTACTTAACCTTTTTGGTCTCCCGCCTTGGGTCCAATCGAACGTGTCGGTTTTCGTCGCGGTCGAGCAAAAAATCCCGGCCACGTTTTGATTGTTTTGTTTGTTTTCTGCAACGCAGGAATGTCGCTTGTGCCGGCAACAAACAAATGGTACCGATTCCATTGCTCGTTAACCACTGAGCATGCTGATTATTATGGAGAGCCTGCCAACCAGTTTTGGGAGATAATTTATCGCTCCGAGGACGATTTATCATTGCCATGATTTGTTCGTTTGTTTTTGTCGTAAGTGACAGAGAATACCGTGGGTTGCTGCGGGCCTTTTTAAGGGATTCCGGTGTCTGTTTGGGTTTGATAATTGAAATATAATCGCTGTTTGACTTATATACAAAGATAACAGATAAGTGTACTTTACCTTAACACACTTTTTTCCTGTATGAGGGACGCCGTTACACACTTTGTCGTTGGGAATTAGGAATTCAATGCTTGCTGCATAGAAAATTGATACTTTGAATTCAACGATGAGTCAGCAAAGTTTGCACAATGACCACAAAAACATAGCACATGTCAAATATGTCAACAAAAGTGACAGCTATTAGTAAACAGCAGAAGTAACACCGCACCGGGCCGTGATATTGTATCCATTTAATTAAATCAAAGTTTAACAACCTAAGATTTAAATATAAGATAACTATTTTGAAGCTTTAGCTCATTACTATCACTGTATACATACAGATGAAAATGGTAAAACCCTGGGCAACACTTTAATGAATTACATCGCTCAATACGCGATGGAGCCAACTTTCAACAAGCGCTAATCAAGATGCTAATTCTATTTTCTTCTCTCGCTTTCCCTCACCAAAATGTGCAGAATCCAACCACATCTCTTCGGCCGGGCCCAAGACGTCAGGCAGCGAGAGCAGCAGCAGTGGGCAGCCAGACGCCAGCAACCTTCCCAGCGACAGCACCGTCCACACCAACGCAGACAAAAGTGCCCCGGGCAGTGTCACGAGCATGGACTCGATGAATAATGTAGTGACGACGACAACCACCGTGACCGCCATTGCCAGCACCGTGCATCAGCTCATACCAGCACCGTCAGCAGCAGCCGCTGCAGCGAATGGTGGCAAAGTAGCGCCACCGGCATTCTCACGACTACCACCGGATGGGCATGAGTTCCCGCCGAACTTCACCGAACCTTCCGCTGCCACGCCGACGACTGCAAACAGCGGCAGCCCCGGTCTTGCCGCACCACCGAGCTCGGTGGCCGCGATGACGATTACAAACGGCAGCGGCACGGCACCGGTACTTGCCAAACCGAACGACAAACATTCCAGGTCAGTATGTCGAGTGCAAGGTCGAGCCGGCGAATCTTGGGGGAGGGGGAACGGAATTGGGTTTTGTCTGTTCGAAGTTTGTTAGAATTATCGAGAACTGATCGCTTCGTTTTCCTTTCTCCAGTTTCAATGACGATCTACCCGATCTACCAAAAAGTCATCCTCCGCCGATTCCGCGCAAGGTTCCGATTGCCACTCCGACCGCTGCTACGGACAGCTTCCGCAAGCCTCCACCATTCCCGACCAGGAGCTCCTCGATCGCTGAGTCGATGCTCAGTCGTAAGGAGCTGCCGCAGGCGTACCAAACACTGCAAAGCGTGTTCGAGCAGCGGCGCCGCTCGGTGGACGTCCCAGATCACCACGGCAAGGCGACAGCTCCCGCATCGCAACCACCGGCCAACCGGATCACACTGAGCGGCTCCAACTGGCGGAAAGATGAGAAGTCAGAGAAGAGCGTACGGGACAAGATTGCGATGTTCTCGAGCGCCGCCGATGCCGACGGAGGGTCCGTCCCACCCGTCCCGCAATCGCTCGCACCATCCGCTCGAAAGTTCAGTAAAGATTTCACGAAGAGCTCTGAGAATTTGCTGCTCGGTTCGCGCGACGGTACGGCGCGTAAGACGTCGATCGATCCGATCGAAACGTACGCCACGCTGCGCAAAAAGGCGCACAGTGTCGAGCATCTGGACGAGGTGGACCGGGGAGCTGTGAAGACGACGGTGGCAACGGCAGCAACTGTTGAAGCACCGTACAAGACGAAGTTTAGCCTCGAAACGTCGAAACCGGTCGTGCTAGGGAAGGCGTACAGTGTCGAGAACCTAAATCCGGCGAATCGTTCCACTGAATCGGGTGGACTGAACGTTGCCAACGGTGTTCCCGATGGAGCAAAGATACTGGCACGGACGACCAGTTTCTCCGGCTACTCGAACGGCAACAGTTTGGCGACGATTGCGAATACTAATGCAACCAGCGCCGGGACCCCCGGTACGGATGAACGCTGGAAGTCATCCATCTCGAACCTGCTGGAACAGCGCAAGAAGTCAATGTCGAAGTTGCGTGGGTTGGTCATCCCGGAGAAAGTCCCGGAGGCGGAAGTATTGGCCGACTCTCGACTGATCGGGCTGCCGATCATCAAGAGCAAGGACTCAGAAATCATCCTATCCTCGAGCGTGATTGCGAAACCTGCCGCCGACTTATCGTACGGCCGCAAGACTAGTACACTCCCGATGCCACCGAAGTCGAGCCTCAGCTCGATGACGCGAAGCTCTCCGTCGACGATTATTGCCATCCAATCGGCACGCCTGCAGACGCAGGCACTGGCCGACGGTGCCAAACTGTCCGAGTCGGAGTCAGAGTTGATGGTGGACACGTTCCGGAAGCCAGTGCCGCCGATGCCACCGGCCAAGCCACCCCGAACCTCGCTCGTCTACCATCCACCGTCAAAGAGTGGTTCTTCCGACTGTTTGCGCAGCACGGAGGACGAAAGTGGTGACGACAGTGACTCGGTGCTGAGCTCGCGCGTTTCTTCACCACCGGTGTCTCCGGTGGCTCCAACGCCCGCGGTCGAGAAATACGCACTGACTCGGACACTCAGCTCGGAAACAAACACCTCCATCACGAGTTCCAACTCGACGCTTACGTCGAGCTCGGGTTCGCAGGCCAGCTGCAGCTCGGTCGGTAGCACGCCGACCGTCGACATCAGCCGGAAGCTGTCAAAGTCGTCCTCGTCCGAGGCGTCGATGAATCGCAAGAACGTGCTCGCGTCGGCCAAGTCGCGCAACGGGCGCGGTGATCTGAAGATCGAGGACGTGGGCGTCAAGACGAGCCACCGGTACGAGGACGGTGACAGTACCGACGGGTACGAGGAGGAGGAACGCCGCAAGTCCAAATCGAAGCCGAGAAGCTCGCTCACAAACGGTGGATCCACCGCCAACGGCAAACCGGAACTGACGCACTACAAGGTCGTCGATCAGGTGGACAGCATCGTCGACAAGGTGATAAAGGTCGCCTCGTACGTGGAGGTGGTTTCCGATCTGGAAGACAACTCCTCCATCGTGGAGGACACGATCGTTGCTTCCACCGTGCCGGCACCGATGGCAGAGAAACCATCAACCATGGCAACGATTGCGGCCGAGCAGCCGAAGCGCGTCACGCACGACGCACCGAACGCGTCCATGTCCGATCTGGCCAAATGGGTGCGTCATGAAGCCGCCCGCACCATTAGCTCCCACAAGGAGCCGGAAATTTCCGGCGCTGCCGCCATCGCCCTCACGCAAAGCCGAAAATTGTCGCCACCGGTGCGAAGCAAACCGGCGGAACCGCTGGCACCCTCCGTGGTCCCCGTACCCGTGCCCGTACGGCGCGAACTCCGCTCGTCGGTCGAAACGAAGAAGCTTAACCTGGCGGAGATTCGAAAGTCGTTCGAATCGAAGTCCGCCAACAGTACGGTCATCCCGACGCCGGTCAAGCAACAACCGAAGGACCACAGCGCGGCACCTCCGGCAGCAACAACGTCGCCAGCCGTCGTAACGGCAACACCGGCACCAGCGCCGGCGCATGCGGCGACACCACCAAAAACCCACCACACCGCCACCAACAACAACGGGCACGACCGGTTCTCGTCCTGGGACTCGCTCGCCTCCTCGTCGTCCGGCGTGTCCTCGCTTCAAACCAACAGCCTCGGGCTCGGCAATGGCGTCGCACCACAGCCCCGGACGCTGCAGAGCACACCGTCCGACTACGGTAGCTTCTCGTCGCTCGGCAGCAGCCACAGTCTGATTACCCCGCAGGACCTGCAGCTGGTCATCGAGGAGGCGGATCCACCGCTCGCAACACCGGACGCGTTCGTGGTCGTGCTACAGCGCGAAACGCCCGAAAGCAGCATCGGTATTACGCTCGCCGGAGGTTCCGACTACGAGGCGAAGGAAATTACGGTACGTAGCTGCAGGACGATCGCTGAAAGATACGGTACAAACCCTGCATGAAGCTATTTGTTCAGGTTTCTAATGTTTCTAGTTCAAAACTTTATCGTAATGGGGAATTCTTACCCCAGGATGCACTCAGATCTTCTTAGCTCCTTGCGGCTATTACAATTATTAACTATTAAATGAGGCGATATGGCCTTCAAGTTCGTTCGATAAGTTCGTTCATAATCGGTTTCATACTAAAATTAAAATAAAAATCGGTTTAAAAAATAAATAGTGATTGGCACTTTTAATTTTTTTTCCAGATTCACAAAATTCTCACCAACTCACCCGCGGATCGGGACGGGCGGCTAAAGAAGGGTGACCGAATCCTTTCGATCAACGGGCTCAGCATGCGTGGCCTCACGCACCGCGAGTCTCTCAGCGTACTTAAGGTGAGCTTTTCGCGCCGAACTGTTTCCGAACGAGCGTTATTTGTTACCCCTCTCAACCTTTCCTTTCGTCACAGACACCACGACCGGAAGTGGTTATGGTTATCACGCGGTCAAAGTCCCTAGTAATCGATACGACGCTGCTGACGAAGCTGAAACGTCCGTCGATGGGCTCGCTGAGCTCGCTGGCGGAGAAGAGCGAGATTACGACCGAGTACGAGCGGAAGCTGAAGATCCAGCACAAAGCGTCCCGATCGCTGGACCTAGACCATCTAGACGTCGGTTCGAACGAAGGTAGGTGGCTCAAACGCTTAGATATATGTTTCTACAATGCTCACAGTCACTCAACTTCTCACTCTTCTTTACAGCCGAAAGTGTCTTCGACGGTACAGCCTCGGACGATGGGCTGCTGTCGGCCGATGACGTATCCAAATGTTCCTCCAGCAATGCCAACGACAACAACGGTAAGCCTCGTAATCAGCGTGCAACCACAAAGGGGTTTTATCTTAATGAAATGTTTTTTTTTTTTTTTAAGCAGCCCCCTTCTCGGCGGTGCAGGACGTCCCGGAAGGGTGCCGGATGGTGGAAATCAACAAAGACGGAGCAGGGCTCGGTTTCTCGATCGAGGGCGGGTACGACTCGCCGACGGGAAACAAGCCGTTGATGATCAAGAAAATCTTCATGGGTAAGTAGCGTTCGTTCCGCGGTAATACGCGCTAATCACGAGAAAAAAAACTAATATAAATGCCTCTCCTTTTGCAGGTGGTGCGGCCGAGAAGTCCGGAATATTGCGCGCCGGTGAAGAGATTGTTGCCATTAATGACGTCTCGATCGCGAAGATGACCCGGATACAGGTGTGGAACATGATGAAAAAGCTCCCAAACGGTAGCGTGCGCCTAACGCTCAAGTGAAGCCATCGAGTTCGCTCCCGTTTGTGAATACTTGTTGGTTTGGTTGTTTGTTTTTTTTTGTGATGTACTTGCGCACCGCCGCGCCGGATCGGGCGGATAATCCTGTAAACAGACATTTTATTTACAATAAGTGCGCGATCGTGCATACTAACGCACGAAGAGATAACAACACACACAAAAA
>JXWZ01003143.1:0-24121 GCA_000956215.1 Anopheles farauti No. 4 | reverse complement strand
TGCACCAGCAGGACCCGGGGCAACATCACCACCCCAAAAAACCATCGGTTTCAATCATCATCGTTTCCGTTTTCCTGTTTTATTTCTCGGCCACTTTTGCCGTTTTATCGCATATGCCGACGGAGTACGGGGATGGTAGAACAGAGGAGGTAGAGAGGAGAGAGTACGGGGTTGCGCACGGTTCACTAGACCGAAACTCTCCCTCCCTTCACCACGCGGTTCTCGCTTCTGTCTCTCACCGGCGAGAGACCCCTTGCGGCGTGTGCGGTTATGATGATGCGCGATACAGGCAAAATCTGGCAACGTTGCTTCTGCGTGACTCGCAGCGCTCTGGTGGTGTGCAGTTTTTTTTTCCCGTATTTCTTGCCGGTTTTGCGCCGTCGCTTTTACATGCGTTCGTGTGTGTGAGTTTGTGAAACAGGGACGCGCCAGTGATGGAGTGTTATAAACATTTAACGAGCGTCAGAGCGAGATAGGGTGCGCATTTTAGGATTCATGCGCAAGCATCATCTCGATGTTTTCTTTTTTTATATATATTTTACAAGATGCGCATGGTTTATCTTCGCATTGTTCTGTTGCTGAGCGCGCCACTTACCGTGACTCCTCGGGCGAGACGCTACCTACCAATCGAAACTGCTTCAGCTTTCCAACGTCTGTGCCCTGTTGCCAAGTGGTTTCAACCGAAGCCTACTACGGCTCTTCGTTCGTAGAACAGCCAGTCTGCTCTTTTCCCCAATTTGCCGCGAAAATGCGTTTCCGAGGAACAAAAGGGAACGCGAGACCGGGTCGTCTTTTGCCCTCTCTAAGAAGGGTTTTTGAAAAAGAGAGAAAAAGAGAGAGAGAGAGAGAGAGAGAGAGAGAGAGAGAGAGAAAAAAACACAGGGTGCATGTATAATGTGTACGAAACAAATGCGCAGCTGCCGGTCGGTTTTCCCGGTAGCGTTTTTATCGCCATGTTGTATTCTCTTCACGTTCAACACAACGCAGCTGGTGGAGGGAAAATTATGGCTTACGAGACGGACTAAACTTGCTCGATGGAGGTCGTTCGTCAGCCCTCTCGGTGTGGGACAGTTGAGCTTTATTTTTTTAACCGACAAGGACACGTTGATTGCAAAAGTTTTTGAAATAGTACGATACCCTCTGGAAAACAGCAACACAGAAAGCACAAACGAACGACGTAAGTTGCTTGATAGAGGTTTTTTTTGTATAAATTCTCATGAATCGTGTCCAATTTACATTTACAACCCCGTTCGCGAGATAATAGGTGTTGTTGAGGTATGGTCAAGGCTCCTAATTGGCTCCGAGACACGCAGGGCGGGCCCTTACGAGATGAGTATTATTAAACTCGTATAGACATACAATATACAATCAAACGACACACGTTCGAAATTTCCCGCACGAATGTTACACAACCAAAATTCCACAATTTCTTGTCTTCCCATTGCAGCGTTTTGTCGTGGGTAAAGCTTAAGCCGTAGTCTCCATATGATTGTTTAGCGTTTCATGCATCCTGCCGGTTGTTTCACAAGACTGCGCGTTTCCGGTTACATATTCATAAGCCAACCGCGAGCCGTCCGCAGAAGTTGGAGAGAAGTATGATAAATTATTCATGTTCTTATCCGTGCCATTATCGTTAATTTGTGCTGCGGATTTAATTTAAAGCATTGTTTTTATATGTTTTATTCCAATCACTTGTGCCATCGGAACGCCTGCTTGTCTGCTTTCGTTTTGCAGCTGCTTTTAATCTATTTTCTGTATTTTTTGTTGCTTTCAATGTGTCATTCGAACATAACGAGACACTAGTCGGTTGTGTTTGAGGCTACGCTTGTTTTTCAAGGCTGATAAAACCAGATTAATGGCGGTTTGTAGGAGTGTAAAAATGCAAATACACCACCACACCCTTCGTGTTTGTCTGACGCGCAATTTACATAAATTTACATATTTCTTATTATGGAGGGTTTTGATTTGCTGCTTGGGCCGTGGATGGCCCTCGCCGCTGCGGCAGTCTGTGTTTGGAAGTAATTTAATATACTTAGTTTGCATGTAGTGCGAAGTTTATAGTGACAGAACGGGCGAAATATGATGAAATTTTGCTACTTTCGACTCACTATTCCCGTACCGGCTATCTGGTACGGTGCTGGTTTTATATTTTGCTTGCTAAGTTTCGAAAGGTTCTCTCTTTCTCACACACAAATACACACTCTGGATTATGTATTTACTCGGTCTGCTTACCAAAACACTTTATTGTGCTTTCCGGTTGCGTTGTTAATAAAACAGGATTTATGGATTGCCATGGCGGGTTTATGTTCCTTTTCAAAGCATAGCATATACTACTTTGCTCGCAGGGGGTTAGGGAAAGAAAGGGAGGGAACAACATGAAATTCAATTTCATTGCCGTGCGCACAACAAAACAGACAAAATAAAGAAGGTTTATTTACGATGAAAATGAAATCCTGCCAGCACGAAAAGGTGATGTTGTTTTAGAAAAACCTGCTTCAAAGTGAAGATGATTTATGTCCTATGGAGAAGAGAGGATTGGCAGCGCGGAATTACGTACGTCGCAGTACTCGTACGTAATGCAGACTGACATAGCCGTTCGGTCCTATTAGTGCTTCTTTTATATCTAAATTGGTATATTTTTATTGAAAATTAATGTTTTTTTATGGGTTGATTTATTTTGTTTTCACAAAAAGAGATTTACAATACTCTATTCTGTTCGAATTGGTTCTGCAGGTAATTGTGCTATTGTGCTTCATTTTTTACTTCACTTCACCCACCATTCATTATGCCAGACCGTGTTTCTGCTTTCATTCAAGCAGCCAGCATTGCATTATTCTTTAACGTGCACATTATTTTGATGAATCCTCTCATTTCCGGCAAGCGCTTTTTCTAATCCTTTCGCATCGTTTCGAATAAATGATGGCGGGAGATTAAGGGAATCGAGCAGCGGCAGCTCGCCATATATTCTGGTGTGTTTCTATCCACGTTTTTTCATCTCTCTTTCTTTGTGAAATAATTTAATGATTAAGGAACATTTGCCAAGTCATGGTCGACGGCGATGATGCTGCCCGGTTGAGAAATATAATGAGATTTTGAATTAGTGGCCTCATCTAGTTTTTTGTGTGTGCTTTTTCGTTTCCTGTAAGGAAAATCACTGCGTAATAACGCACAGCATCATGCACATTGTGTTAAGTTATTATTAAAAGAAATTTAAAATAATTTATGTTTGAGTTATGGTAAAGGAATGTAATTGTTATAAGTTCAATTCGTATACACTCCTTTCATATTCTGCTTGCTGAATATTTCAATCTAACTAGTAAATACCGTGCCATCCGCTGGCATCATCCCCTTTTATTATCCCCACTTTGACCCCATATTCCGAAATGATCGCTTTTCGGTTCGCTGCCACAATCAGAGAAAGATGAATTATTTATTTACGGTTCACGGAATGAATTATTTATACTGGCCGGTGAATTTATTTATCCTGCCAGTGCTGCCAAACCTCGCAGTACAGTGTTGCTAGACGATGCCGTGTTTGCTTGCCGCGATGAGATTGAATTTTCTGACTAATGCAATCAATGTAGGCCACATTATGCCGGGTGAAGCTTTCTGCTTCGTTCATTGTGGAATGCGATGGAAATGTTTAAAATAGAAATCTGACAACCATTATTAGTTGTGACACTATAGAAGGGATCTCGTGCACCTCCATTGGACGGGTTGTACATCTTGCCGTACAAACCGGTTCCGTCGATCGGCTTTGGTTGTGGTTGGTTCGGCTTATGATAATGCCGCAAACATGGTCTGCCGCTGTGAAAATGTCACGCTGTCAGCCCACTAATCTTTGGGGCGAATCGAAAAAGAAGCAAAAACGCAGCAACAAGGACCTCGACAAACAAACATGCTCGTGAGTTTCTGCGGAGGACGTGGAGATGAGGGCATCTGGTCTGGTTAGAGATTAGTGTTTGATTGATGTCTCCAACAGGATGGGAGCGAATAATGTTTGAGCTTGGGGAAAGGAATTTAGACACCTGTCAGGATCGTAAAGCAATATGCGCTGGGCATGTTGAGCAGCTTGAGTAATGTCTGTAGGTTTTTTGTAACGCACCAAAGACACCGAAGCACAAAACACACCCCCTAGCAGGATTGCTTTTAAAAATACATACAACAACACAAAAGCAAGGAAGCGGCGTGAGTGCGACAGTTGTCAAATGCGAAAAGGAGACACATTAACGTCGCGCCCTGTTGCCGTTGTTGTTAGCCCTACCGTATACCGAGAGCGTCAAACTTGGCAACGTTGCGGCCGTACATACGGAGCAAAATCGGGTGATGCGGTTGATCCTAAATAAAATGGAACGGCTGCAATGTTGGCATGACGTCGTACGTCTCTTTTACACTTTATACTGCTGGCAAAGTACACGCTGTGAGAGCGAGTGAGAAAGTGGTAGAGGGAACGAAAATGCGCACGCCACCAAAGCACGTGATGACCGTTGTTAGAGCGCAGGAGGCAATAGCAAACGTAGTGCGGCGCGTCGAGCCACTCTACGATCGTTTGTAATATCTTTCAATTTTACCCAATATCATCACGAACCATTTCGCCGGCGTGTGAGATTACGAAACGTGAAATAACTGCGCCAGCGGGAAGCGTTTAAGATGCGCGGCACTTGATGGAAGCACGCACGGGTGTGACGAAAACGGACGAGGATACAGTCACACACACATACACACACATGGCCGAGATGACGGATGAGGTGCTTCCCATTCCGTCAACAGGCCAACCAGCCAACCAGGCTGCCCACGGATCCACCGCATCCGGTCACGGCAGGTGGAGCAATAAACGCGCGCGCGTTGGAAGTAAGTGGGAGAAAAAAAGGAAAACTCTCGTTTTTTTTTGTTTTGAGGTTAATGCTTGTCATTTATTATTATGGGTAGTGTTATTTATTTTTACTGGTCTGGCGTGGCATGGCCTCGGGTTCGGTTTTTGGATGAGACGCGTGTGGTGGGGTGCAATCGCCTCCGACAGTTTCCTTGTCGGTCCGTCGGGGTGGAGGGACAGTATCGAAGGTGCGGACGTCGTGCACCACCTTGAAATGACATTAGAAAGGAAAATAAATTGACAGTTCCCTTTGGACAGAATGTCACTCCAACAGTTGCTACCGGCGACTTGAATTCTTGTGCGTGTGTTTTTCGTTGTTGTTGTATTCGTTCCCAACCGCTGACGGTTACCGTCGTAAACGTATTCTTTGTCGAGTGAATTATACCGATGATAGTTGATCATTTGCCCCGGTTTACGAGTACGGCTGCGGGCGGATGGATGTTTCGTTCCTGTTTAGTGCTATAGTCTCCAAGGGCAAGCTTCTTTGCCAAATTGGCCGTAAACCGTTCCATTTAATCGACATCCATTAAATGCGATAATATTGTGAAGCTTAATGGCCGTTACAAAGAATGGCGGCAGCACAAGAGCGTTTCTAATGAGAGCTAACTTTCATCAAATTTGCTGTTGTGATAAGAAAACGTTCATCGTGCGAAGTTTGTTCTCTTCCTGTTTTTTTTTAGGATGATTATGCAGTAAATTTATTTTGCAGACTCACCACCGCGTCGATCGATGCGTGGCGTCAGCTGTTTACAATTGTGAAGCTTAAGTACGTTTATAGGATAGGTAATAAAACGCAATGACAGAAATAAACACAGCACTATAATTATTGCAACACAGCTCGCTGGAAACGTTTCACTGTTTATGTTTAGATTCAAGCGAAGCAGAATGATACTGTGCAGAATTCATCTGGTCAGGCAACCGAGGTAGGGAAACCGTTTGGTTTTCACTGTAATTCTGTTGCCGTAAGCTTTTATTGATACTATGTTTGGGTCAGCGCAAACGCTTTCAAATTGTAGATCGAAATAGATGGCCGATAAAACAGAGCGAGAGCGTATCGAGATGGGATTAGTGTGTACCAAATGGTTGAATTTTGCGATCAACAAATTGCATTTTGTGTTCGGTACAGAAAAGGGGTTACGAAACCATGGAGGAGTTGCATTGCCGTTGTTTCGCCTGTTCTGTTAGCCTATCTACCATTTGCCTATCGGTGTTCCTGTAAAGCCCTATTCAAGCTGTTTACAATTCACCCCAGCAGCAGCGGTGAGTGACATCTGAAAGCTTTTGAAATACAATCGTCATCAGCGAATCCTTGCGTTGGTTAAACAATGACTAGTTCCTGCTCCTGTCTTCAGCTTGGCTCGTTACAGAATATGCAAAACAGCTCCGTGCAGAATAAAATAATAAACGTTACATGTGGGACAGTTTACGACAATGGGTCAGAGAGTTGTAAAATTAGTCTTTCCCGAGTTGCATCATGATTTCAAATAGTGGGATTTACGAGACCGTAGAAAAGCTGTTGCTTATGAGCGGCAATTAAGTGCTAGTTTCCATACCGAATTATCCGGTTTACGGTGGAAAATTGAATCCTTTCTCGCTCAAGGGTAAAGTTTTGCTTGAATTGACTATTTTTTCACTTGTTGTTCTTAGTGGAAATGAAAATGGTGTGTAAATTAACCTTACTTTTAAGCTTCAAAGTTTTAATTTGTGTCTACTAGTGGAATCAAAAGTTTTTCTTGCTCCATGTTCAAACTGGATTATGGAGGTAAAGGCGCATGGGAATGTATGGGAAAGCTTTTATATAATGCGAAAGTTTTCCAATACCAATGGTCACTGAACTTGCCCATTTCCTAATTTAACGGTTATGCAACGTTAATGGTTTATTATCCTTGGAACGTGTTTTGCTCTCGAGGTACGAAAAGTCACGTTGTAATTAAAGCGAACGATGATTGCACTAAATTGCCCTTGCATGTGCCACTTTTATTGGCTTCAATCTATCCATCCCTGTACAATCTCTCTCTCTCTCACTCTTCCATCCTGCAAATTTTGTTTCGGGTTGCTCTTGCGCTCCTTCACCTTCCTCCTTCAGGCAGCATCATTAATCTGCAAGGGATAGGCGATGAATTGATTACGCTATTCATCGAAGCATAAAATGCCGCTGCTGCCGTTGTGATGCTGCAAACGGGCGATCGTCGAAAAGCTCTATAAAATTTCGTTTGAAATCTCCATAATCCGGTTATTTATGGCGGCTGTGCAGTCTTGAAGCGAAGGCTCGTGGCTCGTGGTGCTTTAACCGTGGCGCGATTATAAAAGGATCCCTCGATTGCCAACGCCGAAGGACCGCTCTTGGAGCAAAGTTCTCACCGGAGACGAATGATGCACTACGGCGGAATGGAATGGAATGTGGAACGAACAACAAGAATAACAAAGGGTAAACCATAATGTTTCCATTTTCTTTCATTTTGGCTGACTTTTTTTTTAGCCAAAGTTTGGCAATTCTCTCGTCGTTCTTTCGTTGTTGTTGTGTATGTATGCTCGGCTCAGCAAATTTCCATGAAAAGGAGAGTATTTCATTTCTTTCAATTACGGATTCATTTTATTATGAAGTGCTCTGAAAGAAAAAGCAGCCGAAAAGCGTAAAACAGCCATCTCTCAGGAGAAGGATAAATAATGCCCGGTGTGTTTCCCCGTCCTTGTGGCAGAATCTTTTATTTAAATTTTAACTACTTGCCCCGTGGAACGGTGTTGCATAAGTACAGCTTGCATATCCTTCCGTCGAGCTGCCCGAATTCTTCCGCCGGAGAGTGCGAAGCATCCTTCTCCGCGCAGCAACATGATTCTGCCGCGTGAGTTTGGGTTATGGGAAGGAAATTCTTGAGGATAAAGTTTCACGGTACGAATTGTTCTGTCATCTTGCTTCGGTTTCTGTTTTCGTTAAGCTTTTGTTGGGGAAAACTAATAAAACAACTTTTCCATTCTCCATTTCGTCAGCTTCATGACCAAATATTGTGTCAGTGCGATTGGAATGTGCTTGCTTCGGTGTATGTGTGTTTTTTTTTTCATCGAAAATATACCCGCAATCGTTGCTTTTTAGGTTCATTTTTCGAGCAAAACAGGGTTTGTTAAAAATTTCAAACAAAAAGAGTAACAACCTACGGTGGTACACAGAAGCATTGCATTAACTTTCTTGTACGCCACGATCGGAGACAACTCAATTTTGTTTTTTTTTTTGACAAGTAGAACTTTTTTAACTCCAATTATTAGAACAACGTGTAAAAGTAATCAGTGACGATGTTTCTGCTTACGCTATCGTGACGAATATCCCCGTGTTTCGCCTTTCAATTTCAAGTTTTCCCCCTCGCCGGTGTAGGTTTCAACGCCGGTGTAATGAACTTCGTTACCGTCGGATGTATTTAATTTTTCATACAATTACAAAGATTACAGACAGGATTACATCTGTCGTGAAATTTGGTGAGAAAGTCTAGAGTGGAATGTGTTAATATAGAGAACACAATTTGCAGCATTAGTCTCGCTTAACAACCTTTTCCATTATTTTTTAGTAAAACATCAACATCCATGTTGGTAATAATTTTAAACTAAAATATTAGTCAAACACGACCGGAACTAAATCTTCTCGCAACCACCTACCCACGCCGTTGACTTCCCATCGGTACCAACTTAGAAATCCTTCTTCTATGCACCGAAAACAGTTCTTGATATACTTATCTCCCACGACGTCGTCTCACCTACTCGTGTGCTCGCCTCAACCAGATCACGCCATACCTGACCAAATGTGCAGGGCTCTTCCGATATGGCAAGCTCCTGTTCGTTGGCATATGGTAGGCGTGTGATGATCGTATTTTATGGAGGTGGTGTGCTGCAAAAGTGATCTCTCCAAAAAGAATTACCCATGCGTGTGACACCACTGATGCTGCACGTGTCTGAGGCGGAGTTTTTTTTTAATGTTTTTCAGAATGCATGATCGTCGTGGGGGTCATGTTTCAGACGCGCGCACGATATCGCAAGATATCGTATTTAAGGGCATGAGGACATTGACATTGAGCGCCCCCAGCCCATCTGTACGGTAATTAGAACGATGTGAGTGAACGATCTTACCGTTGCTTGGTATGGACCGAAGCACCTTCCTTCATTGATGAGTAATTACCGTCCAAGATCAAGCTCATTTGTACGGGGTCTCTTCGTCTTCGTCACCACTAAATTGGGAACAGGAAGCGGTGTCTCGTGTCAGTCGCGCGTGGGATATGGGTTTCTGTCCAAAATGTTCAAAGCTGTTGCCCATTCGCTTCATTTTGTTTCCTTCCCACAGTCGCAGTCGGTGTATGAGTGGTGCTAAATTTATCTCACATTTAATCGCTCATGTTGTTGTGCTTGCTGAACCAGATTGAGTTTGGGATTTTGCACGACGCTTCCCGACGTGATTTGGATAAATTTCGAACTTGTTGGTACAAATTCGCCTTCCAGATTGGCACTCGGTTAGGGTGTCACAGCATTTTTATTGCTGGCCGCTGGTTTGGTGGCTGTGTCTGTGTGTCTCTTTTTTTTGCAAAAAGATTGCTGCCACCCACCTACCCAACCATCCACCCTTGGGAAACGAGGGTACCTTTTACGGTCGCACCAGTGTTAGCGTGGTCGGCTTGTGGTCGTTAACAACCTGTCGTTCGGTCGCCTGCATGAATAAAACGTAAAGTGGGTAATCAAATAAAACGTCCCCTGTTTACGTGCGCTAACGTTCCCGCCGAAAATCCTTTAAAACTCATTTTTTAAAGTGTTATAAACTATCGTCCTAATGAAATTACTTTGAAACTAAACGAATTTTGCTGGCATTACTATTGTAAGAGTTTGATTGGTTTATGAATATTCTAATTACATTTGCATAGGAGCTTGCCATTACGATGCATCGCCTGTGTGTGTGTGTTTGGAGTGAATGAACTTAACACAACACCCCAGCGCGCACACCTAATATAGCTAACCTTTCCACATTAGTATGCAAGTGATTGTGTTGCTGCAAAAAGTTGACATTTCACGCCTTTGCTTTCGTTATTCAGTCGTTATGAAGGAGGAGCGGAACGAAACAGATTACCATTACTTCAGCATCAACATTTGCTTGGCACGCCTGTCGGGGCAATACAGATAATGCACCATCATGTGTCTCGAATTTGGCAAAAAGGACAGATGATGATGATGATGAAGATGGCAGCTGTCACATGTTCTGTTGTACTCGCATTTCCATATCAATTCTTAATTGATTGTTCCTATTTTCGTAACCGTGTCTCGTGAACACATGAACATTCGGAAACAACGGCATTCGTATGCAAATGAACGCTTATCAATCACGAGGGAAATGAGATCTTTTTTTCTGTTAAATAATTAAGTTAGTTTTTGTTTTTCATTCGCGATCTCTCTCGTTGCAAACGCAAAAAATGAGTACGACCGAGGGGTGGTTTGATTAAGATGAATGAAGATTGATGGACCGAGTTCGAGAATCCATTGTTCATTGTGCTCGAGAATGTCAGAGTCATGATCGATCGTGCGATAGAAGAAGACTGAAGGTATGAAGGCCATCGAAGGGTAATGGTTTTTGGTGGATGGAATGTTTCGCATGCTTGTGAGGCATTCTGTGTGCGAGTATGCATTGAAATCAATTTTATTTAAAAAAAAGAAAAATTTCCAGCAATAAATAAATGAATTTTGACAGCTACCAATTGTGGGAACGGGTTTTAAGCTCAGTCAGTCAACAAGCTCTTATCCGTGATTCAAATAGTAGTAGCAGACATAGACAAAAATGATGCCACAGCAACGTTGATTTAGTATTTAACAATTTCATTTCAACAATATTTTCAACAATTTCTGTAACTTCCAGAGTCCGTGTGGAATAATTTATGTTAGTTTTTTTTTATTAAAATTTGTTTTTCTTTTTTGTGTACATGCACATTCTCTCAAAATTGCTTGCAGCACTACATACGTGATCATCCTAACGATCAATTGCATTTATCGTATGCGATACACTCACACAGCGGGGTGGAACGAGAAACACGTGCTTGTGAGAGCGTCTGCAACGTTGCCAAACTTGAAACTTCGTTAACGGTCAGTAACGTATGGGGCGGGGGATAAAGTAGGTGCAAACGAATGGCGTCGTAATAGTCAAGTGTCGGGTTTTTACTTCAAATGATTGTGTATTTATGATGCCGTGTGCTGATTAAATTTAACGACATTCAGCTGGTGCACTGTTTTGTTTTTGCCTTCGAAAATCCTTCACTTTCTCTTCTGCGTTTTTTTTGTTTTTTTCTGCGTTCGAAATTAATCTTTCTCGAACCGGATGCTTTCAATTATACCCCTATCTCTTTCATCTTTCATCTCTTTCATCCTATCCTCTACCAACCCGTTTAAACCATGGGCATGGTTGGCAGAAGAGTAGTGCTTGCCGGTGGAAATATTTTCAGAGTTTAATCAGCTATCGCGTGCGCTTATCTTATCGTCCGTTTATTGCTGCTGTATTCATGGATGACGGCCGGTGGCGGTGGATTTGAAACTTGATACTTCGAAAACAAAGCAAAAAGTTGCAGTGGCCGAAAAATAAAATAACATTAGATCTTATCAGCTTTCGAATCGCGTAGGGATAATCCAAAGTGCACAAAGAAGCTTTGAGCTGTGTATTGATTATTGGCTTAACAAGTTACAACAGTTTTGGGTAGATTTGTTATGATTTTACTTAGTGACCTCATCAGGAATCGAATCGGGAGTGTTGACAGAAGAGAAACATTTGATTCATTTCCTGTCTCGTGCCACCGGGCGTTACATTTCTGATGACGCATAAAACCCGATCGGACGCGGTTAGCAAATTTCAAAACACGTGTTAAACCAAATAGCAACAGAGGCTAGCAGCTTCGGCTTTAACTACGAAATGTTTACGAATTACTGAATGTCGGATGATCTCATTCGTTCATCTTATTTTACATGTCGTACCACGAACGAGAGAATGGTGATGGAAAATACTTAGTGCTGTTGAAAACTGCAAAAAAAAAACACAAACAAACAGAAAGAATAATTAAGCGCAGTAATTGTGTGAGTGATTTATTATCAGCTTGCGTCGTCATCCTGCTCGCATCCTTTTTTTTTGTTCCACCGATGCCATAATACCATAAGCGTTTCGTGTAATTATAAGCGAATCACCCTCACATACTCTTGGGTCTCATCACAAAAGCTACAACCCTGTACAACCCATTATTATACAACCGTTGCTTCCATTTGTTCAAAACGAAGAGGAGGAAAAAGCTGTGACAATTATTTTTAATAAAATCTTTATCGTCTGTGACGTGGCCCAAAGTGGTTTGTCCACGTTTATTTATTGCCCCAGTGCTGACGTGGCCCTGTTCAACAGGTTAGAGTGTGGGTAACAACTATGGTTCGAAAAGGATATCGTACTGGGAAGCCGAGTCTTCAACTCGGCAACAGCTGTGACCATTCCCTTGAATAGAATCCGTTCAATGGCGTGGACTTTGTTTTAGAGTGACACCGATCCAGTTCTGTACCGTTTGACCTGGCGAAAGGGTGCGAAATTGAATTGCAAAACGACAAACGCCCCACGTGCAGGTTTTCTGTTCCCGTGCGGGCAAGGTTGTGCATATCAAGTAACGGCTGACCGAGATAAATGTCGGTGCTTTTCTAACCCAAATCAGTGTAATACTGTTTTGCATTGATTAATTAGACGGTAGACTGCACGATGATGCGTTTGCCGGTAAAAATTCGTTTGGAGGAGCTACCGAATTTCGTAATCGTGACGCGACGTGTATCGGTATGGTCGGAATTTGTGTTAAACGATCGTTTTACATCAGTTTTCCGAATGCGACTTGTGTCTAATAATCATTTCCTTTTCCATCCTCTCTCTCCCCGACCTTTTTATTTTAGGAGGATGAAGCGGAAACGGCTAACGAGCCGCCAGCACCGTCGAAGTGCGTGTGGTGCCAGCAGACACTCACACCGAACGATCATCCGAAGCTGCTCGAATGTCTACACATCGCCTGCCATGCGTGTGTGAAGCAAAAGATCACGGATTTGTCGCACAATTCGCCGCTGATGTGTCCGGTGTGCAAGATGGAGAGCCGGCTCGAATACATCATCGATAACGTGTTCCTGAGCGAAACGTCGTCGGCCAGCGGTGAGGACAACCCTGGCAGCGTGGAGTCGACGAAGGATCAGATCAAGTGCAGCAGCTGCAGTGACGATGCGAACGCGACCTCCTGGTGCGTCGAGTGTGCCGAGTTTATATGCGATAGCTGCGTGCAGGCGCACCAACGGCTAAAGATCACGAAAGAGCACACGATCAAACCGAAGGAGGCCGCGTGCAGTGAGCAGACGAGCAGCAACGGTGTGGCCGGGAAGAATATCATGTGCCACATGCATCCGCAGGTTAGTTTTTTTGTCTGTCCAAAATCGAACATAACTAGGATGAATCGGAATCTCCAAATAGTTTAAAAAAAGGTCAATAAACCATGAACCTAATGAGTCGTGCAGTTAGAAAGCGCCCCAAATGTCGTCAAGAGGATGCGATTACATTGCTTTCAAAATAGGTGTGGATTATCCGCAAGATTGAGTTATCCGCATGCACTGGTAGCTGTTGGGGGAGCTTTCCCGACAAGCGCTGCTGCGTACGCGTACAATGTTGGACATTGTTGATAACCCGGGACTCATTAACCCACTTCCGTTCTGCTCTCCACCATCGTCGGCGTTGGCTACGGTGTGATAGTTTGACGGTTTGCCATTGAAGCGTACATTGTGTTCGGTTTTGGTTCATTAGAGCCGTGCGATCGGTGGCGTTTCGTTAGTTTCGAGTATTTGTGCGTGTGCTGGTTGTGTACACAATGGATAGATTGTGTGTGTGTGTATATGAAACTGTTGATACATCGCATATCTATGTTTGAGCAAGCATCCACCGCCAAAGTCCCGTCAAGCATCATCCAGACTTTTACACAACATATCACACGCATACCATCACTCAGCGGCTTGCTAATTTGTACAAGTTCAGTATCAGCATTACCTTAAAATTCAGAGTGCTACTTTATCAATGCACATGAAAATTGCGCCGTGGACGCGTTCTCACACTCACGTGTTGAGTGCAAGTGATAATGGAGAACGGCGGGAGTATGGAAATGACCATTTCGATATCCTCGATAATTAAAACCTGTCGTGATAATCTTATCAGCGTGTGTTCGTGTTCGTTTTGTTTGCACTCACCTGAAAAGTGTGATACAAACCGATTGATTGCATCAAATTTTCTTCACATGTCGCATAGCACTATGATGACGATAGGAGGGGAGATGTTTCACAGCGCAGTGGTGGCAACAACGGGGATGAATTTATGTGATTTTCAAATGAATAAAGGTGAAAGTTTATCACATTCCACCCGCTGACTGAGCATAGTTGGTAATATTTCTCCACCCTCATTTGCATGCATTTGCTTACCTTGTTGACCATTATCTCGTTATCTGAAACGATGCGTATGGTGATGTAATAACCATTTTTTTGGTGACATTATCGTCAAATGCGATAAAACAATCCATAGTCAGAAGAAGAGGTGTGAATAAAATAAACATTTGAACAGTATAAATATCCCTGAAACATTGTTTCGGATGTTTTTGGCAACGCAAATTGTAAACATGGCTTCCACGTAATTTTGCACATTCAGTTTTTGGGAGTTCAGTTCCAGGGGGAAGTTCGTTTCGCTAGATTTACCGCGATAAGAGCGTGCTTGGTAGGGCCGCTGCGATCGAATGCTGTGTTTGCTCGTCGCTGCGCAATAAATCAAGCGTTATTATGGAAGTTGCTATTAAAACTCTTCCGACCATACCAATCAAACGATCCATTTGCATGAAACGATATTGCTGATTGCACGAGATTTCGATGTTTATTATTCGCGATCGATGGAGTTAAGCGGCCGCTGTGTGCGGCGTCCCGTAGTAGCGTTCGTGGAACATCGGAAAGGAGTGTCTGGGGTGCCTTAGTATTTGCAAATTCGGTTGACGAAATATGAAACGACGGCTGCTGCCTGTCCGGGCCACGCCCGATCGAGGTCCGAACGAAGCAAAATTGTATATGAAGCGAAATTGTTTGTCTAGCTCCGCAGAAAGCTTTTACGTTTATTTGTTATTTATGGGTCCCTCGCCGGCTCCCTCCCGCCACCTCATCGATAACCGTCGTTTGTAATACAATCGATGATGGATGGTTGAAACGATAAACATCTGTTTATTTAAATGGTGCTTCAGGGGCTCATTTCGGGGACGCAGACGGATGCCATTTGGAGTGATTGTCATGGTGTGGAATATCTTGTTGAGTAATTTGGTTTAGCCTCTTTTTGTCAGGATTATTAGGTAAACAAGAAAAAGTGTCAATCGTTTGTCCTACCAATTGTAGCCTTATAAACTCGGTTCTTCCAGCACTGTATACGAATAGAACGTATGCACACGTGAGGATAAATTGTTATCATTTGCTTATATGGTCCTTAGTTTAAAAGGGGTATAGATATGGAATATTTTCGATCAGCTCTGCTAAAATTTTAGTATTTTCACCATTCGAGGGATCCATTTTTCATGCTCAAACAATCACAGGACCCGCGAGCTTGTAGAATCCTTGCAATTGCAAATGCCAACCGCACACCAACCGTACACCAATGCATATGCAACGTATCTCGCAAGCGGCTTAATATCCCTAGGAAACCACCTGCTACATGGCATCACTATCAGCAAGAGGTGCGAAGGAGGCGGGGTGGTTGGATGGAATAAATTGGATTTCAATGAAATTTATGTGCTACACCAGATGGCGTGCAAGCTTTCGTGGCTGCTGCTGCTGCAGCTGCATAATCCAGAGCAATAATCCTTCCTGACCGGATAAGGCAAGGATTCATACGGACACGAGCGGACGAGTCGAGTGTATGCGTTTGCCTGCGATAGGTTCATCATTTTGATACGTTTCTTTCCATGTGGGCGTGTAGGTTTGGCTGAAACTAGTGCGCAACGACAGCATAATCAGTAAGAACACGTTGAAGCAAATGGCGATGGAAGCCATCTCGTCTCTTAACGAGTTACCCAAAAAGTCAACTACCTTGTTTCGAAAAATCTTGGAAGCTCCTTCGCTTGAAAGCAATTCTAATGCACCTGCACTTTCAATACTCAACGATGGCTGAGTGTGCGGGATCGATCGTTGGAAAAAATTAAAAAAAATGTTTTAAACTGTCTGTGGGAAGTATAACGAACATCTTTAGATTGGATTATCGCAAGGATAATATAAGGTTCGACTTTGTTTTGTGGGAGTTTACAATAATGTAAACAAATATCTCTAGAAATAACTCGCGCAGAAATAGCATCAAGATCGTTACGCGAATATGCTACTATAATCCAGTACAAAAAGAATAAAGCGATGCGTGTGACATTGCTATTTTTGTCCATAAATAATTTCTGCCAACGCAGCAGAGCAGCTGGTGACAAGACGCGGTAGTGTCGGGGAGTGGAAGAGATTCGTGTCCAACAGCTGCAGCTCATTATGATGTGTACACACATCTCTCTCCAACGTTGCCATTTTGCAGCACAGTCTCAGGCTTGTCTGACATTTCAAAGCCTTGGGTAACCGCGTGCACCAGCACCGTGCCTAATTGGGCGTTCGTTTGTCGTTACATACGCGTCGATGGACGTTGTGTTGATTTAAGATAAAGAAGATGTGCTTAAGTAGATATCCTTGATTGCATAGCTAATTGCAATTTTGCGTCTCCATTGATGGTTATTAAACTAAATCAATTCTTTTTGTTGCAGGAAAAATTGTCCCTCTACTGCGAGACATGCGATCGCTTGACCTGCCGCGACTGTCAGCTGCTGGACCATCGAGATCACAAATACAAGTTCGCCAATGAAATTGCCAGCGAAACGCGCAGCAGCCTCAGTGCGCTGTTGAGCGAAATTAGCTACAAAAAGGTGCTGCTATCGAGCGCCATGAAAGTGATTGACGATCGGCAGGCGCAAATTACGGAGAAAAAGAAGGAACTGTCGAAGGACATTGCCGATTTGGTAGTGAAGCTGACGAATGCGGTCAATATGCGGGGCAAACAGCTCGTCTACCGGCTTAATCAGGTGAGTACACTGCGTACACTGCGGCACCGCCGAGCACGAAGCGTACGGAGTGTGATGCCTTTTTTTGCTTTCAGGTCTGCGACACTAAGCTGCAGGTGTTGAACGAGAAGAAGGAAGCGCTCCAGCTGCTCTCCGGACACACGGATCATTGCATCGACTTTGTGCAGACTGCGCTCGACAAGGGTAGCGACAGTGCCGTGCTGTACAGTAAGAAAACACTTGCTCGGCACCTGCAGAAGGTGAAAAGCCAACGTGCCGATATTCCTAACCCGGAAATACCGGTGCGCGTACAGTTGTACCTTTCGAACGTGGCGGAACTCCAAAGTGGTTAGTATTAATATGCTTGGCCGACCGGCGAACGCTTAATTAATTCGTCCGGATATTGTTTCAGTGATTTCCCGCATCGGAACGATACTGGTCGATGGGAAGGTGTACCCACCCTCTCCCGGACCGGTCAATGGGCCTCCCGTTCCACCGGGAGGGCCCGGTCCGGGTCCGGTAGCACCGCAGAGCCGTAACAAGCAACCGAGCCCGAACATTACACCTCCACTGAGGCCCGGCATGCCGGGTCCGGGTATGACCACGCTCTCCTCCAATGGTCCTGGCGGTGGCGGTGGTCCCGGTGGTGGCGGAGGAGGTGGAGGAGGCGGTGGTGGTGGAGGCTTCTCGCAGGTTCCTCCGATGTACAACGGCAACGGCGGTGTTCCGGTCGGTGCTCCATTCCCACCGAACCATCCGATGAGCAGATCGTTCCAGCAGGAAAATGGTCCCGGTCCGGGGCCGGGCTTCGGTCGATTTGGACAAATGGGTCCACCGATCGGTATGCCACCGCAGCAACATGTCAGCTCATCGACGCATCCCCAGAATATGGGTAAGTAGTGTGGATAAGGGTGGTAAAAACTAATCATCAGCATATAGTACTGTATGAAATTGAGAGGGAAGTGTAGGATAAGGCTAGTAGGCGTAGATCAAGGATAGGATTTAGCCCCGTAAAAGCACATTCCCACCCTATTGCTCAACACACACACACACACACACACATTGCATTTGGTCGATCGCTTATATTACCGATGCATTGTTGTTCTAACAAACCACTACACCATCATAATCCTCATCTGATATCATTTGTAATTTAATATTAACATATAATTTATTATGTTACAACAAAACTATAAGTTATTGCAACAAAAAGCTATGGATCTTTTGAACTGATTCTGGTGAGAGAAATGTTTTTATTTAATTTTCTACTGAGCTTTTCCTACAATAAACAAAAATAAAACGGATTATTTTCGCCCTTGATTAGTTTTTTATCTGGTTAACTGGTTTTGTTGTGGGGGCTTATTAACGGTTTTTTTATTTTTGTTGTTTTCTTTTTTTTTCTTTTACTTTCGCCCTAACAACACCGCCTCATCAACCACCGCCATTTGCTCATATTATACTGTTCCTTATACTTCCTGTACTTCCTTTTTTTTCCTGCGAACCAACACTGAACCCTACTACCTCCTCTACACTAATGTATCTGTTAACATTCGTCAACGCGCAACATTTGCTCACCCTACTCCCACCCACTTCTACCGCCAGACATTAGTTTGCGTAATTTATTGAATCAGAAATCGAGTGGACCTCCGCTACCGCCACCGGGCACCGGTGGTACCGGCATTACCGTCGGCAGTGGGTCCATCCTTGGTGTTGGTGGTGGTAGTAGCGCGGGTGGCGGTGGTGGAAATGGTGGGGGTCAACACTCCGGCGGCAATAATGCCAATAACGCGCTGGCTAATAATCAATTTACTGCCACAGCAAACTTCATGGGCAGCGGTGTGTCGCCGGGCGGCTCGGGCGGTGGTCCATCGTCGCATCGGCTGTCCGGGCAGCTGGGTGGTCCGGGCAATTTTTTAGGCGGCCCGGGTGGAGGCGGACACCAGAACTTCAACCAACCGCCTACCGGTGGCCCACCCAATAACCCCGGTGGAATGGGCATGGGAACGGCAGCAGCAGCAGCCGCCGCCGCCGCAGCGGCTCGCTTTCAATCGTTTCCCCGGTTCGCTATGCCACCCTCGATGCGCCACATAATGGGCAATGTAAGTTATGGCGCTGACGATACGGTCCCAGTTTGCATTCGATACTGATTTGTATACAATTTTTCGTAACATTACCACATCTAGCAGAACTCCTCCACGCTACTGACACCAAAGCAGCAATCCCTGCGCTATCCGGGACAACCGACGCAACCGGGCTACAGTCCCAACTCGCCGCAACCACCACAGCTGCCGCCACAACTTTCCGGTGCACCCGTGCCCGGCTCGGGTGGTGGTGGCCCAGGCGGTGGTAGTGGTGGAGGAGGAAGTGGCAGTAGTGGTGGTGCTAAGTGGCATATACCACAAAATATGCAAACACAGTCGAACAATGGTAAGTTTCGGAACGTCTGTTGTCAAATGTTTCCGTGAAGTAACATTATTCCCTACGTGCTTTCAGGCTTCGGTGGTCCATCCGGATTGCACCTGTTCGGTAATGGTCCGAACGAGTCGTTCAAAATACCACTCAAATCGCCGGACACAATGCGCAACGCGATGCTGCTGAATGGCAGTGGTTCGTCCGGTAGTTCGCTCGGTCTCGGTGGTCACGGTGGTGGCAGCTCGGGTGGAGGATCTTCCATTTCCGGGCTAAGCTCTCTCAGCGGTTCGCTGCATCATCATCACCATCACCATCACAGCCAGCAGCAGCAACAGCATCAAAATCAGCAACATCAGCTGCAACAACAACAGCAGCAGCAACAGCAGCAACAGCAGCAGCAGCAGCAACAGCAGCAGCAGCAGCAACAACAACAACAGCAAC
Organism: Anopheles farauti No. 4; assembly: GCA_000956215.1. Taxonomy (NCBI): domain Eukaryota; kingdom Metazoa; phylum Arthropoda; class Insecta; order Diptera; family Culicidae; genus Anopheles; species Anopheles farauti No. 4. The sequence continues at coordinate 4,285 of JXWZ01003143.1, read as the reverse complement.
AACAACAGCAGCAACTACACAGTCAACAACAGCTGCAAAATCATCTGCAACAATTGCAAAATGCACTTCCAAATGTTTCCTCTACCAATCCAAAAACGCCAAGTCCAAGCACGAACGAGGTAATTGGTGGGATCACCAGCGCGCTCTAGTGATGGTTCCTTCCAACTAATGTTTCTTTTTTCTACCCCTTTCTATCCTACATATAGCCCGGTAAAGATTTCGTCGAGTCCATTGATAAGACGTGTGAGGACTCGGTAAACGATTTGATGGCCACGATCGCCAAACTAGATTCGAACGGTGTGCAAGTGCTGCCGGAAGGTCACCGTGGTAAGACCACATCCCCGCAGGTGCACAGTTCGACCGATTTGAACACCAGCGGCAATAGTGGTGGTGGAGTTGGCAGCGTGGTCGTTAGCGGATCGAACTCGAGCGCCAGTTCGGTCGGTGGCTCGAACAGCAACGCCACAATCGTGCTGGACGATAAAAATCTACCGAAGGATCTGGACCCCAACGAGGACTGGTGTGCGGTGTGCATGGACGGTGGTGAGCTAATGTGCTGTGATAAGTGCCCGAAGGTCTTCCACCAGACTTGCCACATACCGGTGATCGATTCGCTGCCGGACGAGAGCGAAACCTGGCAGTGTTTGCTGTGCTACAACTTTGCCGACCTGCCGGCAGGTAAGTGCAGCCCTTGGTTTGTGTTTCTTTTCCCACATAATGCTCACCGGCGGTGGCCTTGATGATACTTTCAGAACCGACCGGAGAAAAACGGAATGTAGGAATTACGCCACTGGAGTTGAAAATTCTTCAGCGTATTGTATTGGAGCTTTTCTGTCAGTATGAAACCAGCATGCCGTTCCGCCATCTGGAACCGGATACGAACAAAGCATACTATGACATAGTACGAAAGTAAGTGGTTACCATCGTAACGTGTTACGAGCTCATATTAATAGTGACATTTTACTCTGTTCGCAGTCCAATTTCGTTGTCGATTATTCGTGAGAAATTAGAAATGAGCAATAATGACCATTACACCGACATCGTTTCGTTTATCTCGGATGTGAAGCGATTGTTCGACAATGTTTATCTCTACTATCAGGTACGTCGTGCTGGTATAATGTTATGTTGAACGGTGCTCTAACTCCTAGTCTATTCCCACTGCAGGAGGACAGCATGACGTACAAGAATGCTAGGAAGCTAGAAAAGTTTTTCGAGCAGCAACTGTCGAAATGGTTACCGAAGTACCTCGAGATAGACTGCTTTTCTGACGATTATCTACCAAATGTAGCCAAGCGCCTGAAAAACCATCAAGAAGACTAACAGTCACTGCAGCCCGGTGCAGCAGGTGCAGCTACAATGGAGTCTGTTCCGGACATACAACAGCATCTCTGCGACTTACAACCGGAGGATCTGTCCCTTCACTCCAGCATTGTGAACGAGCACGCGGAGAACGACGAGAGTTCTGCGGATAAATCAGCTACAGGACTATGGAAAACTGGTAAAGCTGAGCTGGACACCAGTAAGCAGCAGCAATGCGGAGAATCATCGTCGTCGTCGTCAACATCGTCGAATCAAACCGAATCGCGATCAAACCAGCAATCGTCAGACGGGAGGCCTAGTTCACGGGAGAGCGAAACGCAACCGACGACAACGGGAGGACATATTGATGCATTGGGATCTGCTGCTTATGTTGCCTCCGTCTCCACCGTCCAGACCACGGCATCACCACCATCGACGACGTCGCCGCGGGCATTAGAGGGTAAAAAGCATCCAAGGCTATCCTCGCCACCCAGCACCACCTCCACCACCGTCGAAATGAAAGAGAGTATGTAAGAATTTCTTCGACTTCTGTTGCTAAAGCCTACATTTTATTGTACATATAACATTAAGTCGAAACAATGGGGCAAAATAGCAAACAGTTTTGATGCTGACACTGATATTGATAACAATCGCATGACAAACCGCTCGTATATTTCGCTGTACATATTTGAAAATGAAGCTAACGGAAATCGTGTGCGATGAAGATGATTCCCCTGGATTGGTTGGCGTATGTCACCGATACGACGTTTTATTTATTGCATTGAAGTAATATGATTTTCGTTCGAGTGCTGAAGATGTTTGCTAGCTTAAGTTAAAGTGAGGAAATGAAGCAAAAGCATTCATTTAGTTTCAAGGTATCCAGTTTAAGTCCAATTTCACTCTCCTCAACAAATAGGCCCTATACGCAATCCTAAACACTCATGCATTAGCCATTGAATTTAGTCTCTTACAAGCGCAGTGCAGTGACATTAGGAATTGAAGCAAGTTTTCTCGTAGAATGTTACCTTTCTAACAGCCACATGTTAGGTAGACGTAATTTCGCAACTGCGAACAGCAACCTATTTTACTATGCGAATTGAAAAGGTGGTAGTGACATCTTTCCATGTTCGAACCTAAGTATACGAACCAGATTGATGGCAGATAGAATTCCTCGGAAAATACTGCGGAAACCTGCTGCCTCATGCTGCAATATTTGAAAGCAACCAGGCGTACATGACGCCGAGGATCGAAATACTGGTAGGAATATGAGCAAAAGCAAATGTATCAGCGGAATTATATTTCTATAGACAGCAACAGTTGTGCATGTATAAATACTTACAACATACTTCCAATCATCTGTAGCGTATAAGATCACACTTTGATTCCCATAAGTAAGGGAACCGGGGCAACATTGAACATTGAACATTGAACTTTCTCAATGATCTTAAGACATGCGTGTAATGATCGTACTTGATGCAAGTAGCTCGAACCAACGCTCTTCGTTGGGTATTATGCATTGTATGCGACAATGGAAGGTTAGATTCTACTTACTGCAATAAACGACAAATGAAAAACAGTGAAATTCTAACGTAGCATAAAATGTGTGGTTGCTTGCTTTTGTGACGAACACCATCCGAAAACCTACGAAATGTTACACTTTCGTTGGCAAGTAGAATCTTTCAAACCTTTCAACAATCGAGGGAAATCTTTCATAAAGCTTACCAAAGCTTTTTCGGTTATTTATGAATATGGTCGAAACATAAGTTCAGATTTTAACTCGAATAGCTCGAATTGTTTCTCTCTCTGTTAGATGTTTAAATAAATTGATAGATATTTATATAGTTTGGTGGTGTTTAGTATTTTGGTAAATCGATAACGCTATGCATATTTTAATTATTGAATTTCCGTTGTAAAAATGTACCCAAAATCATGTTGGTTATAACGTTTGTATAAAATTTTACATCTCTTTTCTGTTTCAATAGATTCATCTCTTTTTGTATCTCTTTTTCGCAACGCTCATTTGCACGAAACTTGTTTTTTTTTGCATCTCGTTCTGGCGAGAAAGCTCGCTCACTTCCCCACTTTCATGTCGCCATTGCCCATGCCGGCTTAACTTGGTCCTGTTAAGTTCAGCCGTAAAGGACTAAACGAAAACACTAAATGATTAAAAATAATCCACTGCACAATACTGTGAACGTTCGATGGAATTTTAACTATAACTTCTCAAAAGCGTGTATACAGGTTCTAGCAGGGTTGTACCGGAAATTGTGGGAATGGGGGAAGTTTACCGCTACTGTAATATCAGCAGGTATTTTGCTTTGAGTGGATGGATTTGAGCACGTATTTTAACTGTTCTAAATATTAAATTTGAAATTGGTGTTTTTCGACCACATCATGCAGACCTTCAAACTGTGTCGCGCCAAAGGCTCCTTATTGACCTAGGTCAATTCGCTTCGATCGCGGTAAATTTGCTCTTTTTGCATCTCCTTTCCTCAAAGCAACCGACGACCTCCAGTATGGCAAACGGTCTGCTTGCATCCCGTTCTCGCAGAAAAGTCTGCTCAATGCAGTCGCCTTCCCCTGTTTACAATGGCGGCTAGAAGATCCGATGACGGTTCCGATGAGAATGATGATGACAGTTTTGACAGAAGCTGGTGTTTGTAGCTGGCTTTTGCTGCTAGTGTTGTTGTTCTTCGTCAAAACATAAAAAATCTCGGACGGGGTGGCTGCGTTGATTGCTGCTCCGTTTTTCCGTTATTTGTTCGAGGTGTTCGCGAAACCTGTGCTCTCCTACTGATACACCTTGCACGGTAATTGATTCTTCTTGTTCGCTATCTAACATTTCGTCACTCTTAACTGTCTGCTGGACGTGATTTCCGCCGAGATTTGCCATGCGAATCCGTTCGTATTGAGTGTGTGCATGTGGTAGTGCGCGATTCTGTACGATCCCTTTCGGTGAAGTTTGATGTGTTAGAGGAAAGATAAA